>VWZD01007184.1:19178-38474 GCA_013396695.1 Sakesphorus luctuosus | reverse complement strand
GTGCCCCCCGAGGTTCCCCCTTTGCACACCCCTCCATGCACCTCCGCCGTCCCCCCCCCCCGCTCCGTTGCACGCCCCTCTGTCCATCCTCAGGATTCCCCCCTTTGCACCCTCCTCTGTCCATCCCCGGGGTCTCCCCCTCCTAACCCCCCACGGGGCGGTCCCCGGGGTCCCCCCCTGTGTCCCCCCGGGTGTTGGCCGCCGCTCCTCCCCACGCGTGGGCGGCCCTTGGCGGGGCCCACCCCCGCCCGCATCCCCATCCCGTCCCCCGCCGGGGCGGTGCCAGCGCGGGGCGGAGGCGGAACGCGGGGCCGGAGCCCAGCCCGAGCGTCCGTGTCCCCCCTCCCCGTGTCCCCGCAGCCCCGCCGCGATGTCGCGGCCGCTGTCGGACCAGGAGCGGCGGAAGCAGATCAGCATCCGCGGCATCGTGGGCGCCGAGAGCGTGGCCGAGCTCAAGCGGGGCTTCAACAGGCACCTTCACTTCACCCTGGTCAAGGACCGCAATGTGGCCACCCCACGCGATTATTACTTCGCCCTGGCCCACACCGTGCGGGACCACCTGGTGGGGCGCTGGATCCGCACCCAGCAGTACTACTACGAGAAGGATCCCAAGGTGGGAGCGGTGGGATGTAGGGGGGGAACCCCTCTGTGTGATGGGAACCCCCCACGGCGGGTCCTGGGTTATGGTTGGGGTGGGATCCACCGTAACCTCGTGGGGGCGAACCCTCCCTGCGCGCTAGAATATAGAGTTTGGGGAGGCTCGTTTTTTCGTGGATGTAGGGCTGTTCCGCTGTTCCCGGTAACTTTTCCGAGCGGAGGGATTGGACTTTACCAAGCGAGGCCACTGTCCTTTGCTTTGCAAAACAAACAGAGCGCGGCTTGGCCGGGAGCGGGGTGCAGGGCATGGGAACGCCGCTTGTTGTCCCCCGGCGCCGGCGTGGGTGCCGTCTACCAAAACCAACTCCAAAGCCTTCCCGGGGGAATTATTGGAAAGGCTTAAAGGCACCCGAAGCCAACCACAAACAGGTCTTGTTTAACACAAGTGATCCCAAGCGTGAGAGATCCGGTTAGTGCAGGAGTTGCTGTGCCGCTGCTCGTCCCGCTGGTTTGCTCCGGGCTGCGCCCCGGGGGGATTAAGCCCTAATCCCTCTCCTGACACCTGGATGTCCCTGTCGGCATCAATTTCCTCCCTGCCAACACCTCGCTGGGACGGTGCCAGCCCCGATAGCTCAGCACTCCCCCGTGTTGTGAGAAAAATGAGCCTCTTGCAGGGCTTGGATTCGGGACTCTCCCATATAGCCAAGCAGCGCTGTCTGCCTGGAGTCACCGCTCCCGGCTCTGCCAGGGTCCAACCAGAAATCCCAAGGGATCCTGCCCAGCACATCCTGCCCATGGCAGGAGGGTTGGAACGGGATGATCTTTAAGATCTCTCGCAACCCAAACCATTCTATGCTTCCAGGGTTCCATCCCATCTCCATTCCCAGCCCGACTCCGCGCAGGTCCTGGGGAAACCTGTCGAGTCAGCGACTTCCTCCAGCCTAAATCCTTCCTTAAAACCTGCCGGTGCTGACGCCAGGGCACGGCTTACACAAGGCCGTACCGACCGTATCCTGCCCCCGCGGTGTCAGCGGGAGCATCCCGAACCCCCGCAATGACAGAGGAAGCCTCTGTCCCCGCTGTCCCCGCTGTCCCCAGGGTCACCGCCTGGCCCCGGCGCCTCGTGTGGTTTTCCGGTCGCTCTGCAGCTCCGGGGTGGCGTTAGGAAACATCTCCTCTTTAAAGTTTAACTTTGTTGTACTGCCGCGGCCACCGGCGGGCGTGGGGTGACCATCCTGGAGCTGTCCCTGCTCTGGGACAGGGCAACGGGGCTTGTCCAAATAAAACAGCCTCTTCCCGGCTTGGGAAACAGCAGGAGAGCAGGGCAGGAGCCCCAGCCCTCAAACTCCTGGTGCAAACAACCCTGCTGTGTTGAGAGCCGGGTTTTTTCCTCTTTTTTTTGAGATATCACCCAGTAGCAGCTTTAGGCTCCTGCAGAGCCCCCTCCAACCCTAGAGAAGGTGACCAGGGAGTGGTTTTGTCTTCCAGAGGATTTACTACCTCTCCCTGGAGTTCTACATGGGGCGGACGCTGCAGAACACCATGATTAACCTGGGGCTGCAGAACGCCTGTGACGAGGCCGTGTACCAGGTGAGCATCCCAGCTGGGGTGAGGACCCAGATCAGGAGGGCTCCGTGCCCTCCAGCTCCTGGGAATGTCCATGTTTTGCCACACTGGCTGCAAACTACTCCTTGAGCTGCAGGAGATGCCTTAGGGAATAAATTCTGCTCTGAGACCTGCCCTTGAAAGGTCTGGAGCTGCCCAGCCCAGCAGCTGCGATCTGGGGAATCAGCAGGATCCCTTTTCCAGCCCCTTAACTGGAAGGGAACTGGTGGTTCTAGGGATGAGGCCATTCATATCCACAGTAAATGGCAGGGAGGAGTAAAACCTTGGCCAACTCAACCCCAGCTGGGCACTGGCACCTGCTGGCACTGGGGTTATCTGAGGGTTTTGGGTGGCTCCTTCCCTCCCTACTCTGTTCCTTCGTGTGCCCAGCACTGTCAGATATGGCTGGGACAGTTGCACAAGAGCAGAAACAGCTTTTGTGCAAAGATGTTCAGAGGAGAGGAACTTATTTTTAGGGGTTTTTTTAATTTTTCCCTACTTGCTGTGACCGTAGGACAGTGGGGGGACATCAGAGCAAGGGTTTCCATGGGAAAAGGGGACTCAGCTGAGTCTCCAAGGAGTTTTGCATATGCAAAACCTCTTCCTTCCACAGTATCCCAGGCTGGAAAATTAACATTTCCCTTGAAAAGTGGTGTAGGTGCTTTTCACCTTAAAGGGTGATGCCTGGAGTCAGGAGGATGGGCACCTGGAGGCCTTCCCTAGGGAATGGGAGTGCTGGGGGAGCTGGAACACAGCACCCAGGTGCCTTCCCTAGGGAATGGGAGTGCTGGGGGAGCTGGAACACAGCACCCAGGTGCCTTCCCTAGGGAATGGGAGTGCTGGGGGAGCTGGAACACAGCACCCAGGTGCCTTCCCTAGAGGATAGGGATGCTGGGGGAGCAGGAACACGGCATCCAGGTGCCTTCCCTAGAGGATAGGGATGCTGGGGGAGCTGGAACCTGACATCCAGGTGCCTGCCCCACAGGTTGGGGTGCTGGGGGAGCAGGAACCTGCTGGCTGCCCCTATGGGATTGCAGCCAGGGAGAGAGGGAATGGGCCTGGGAATAAGCCCTCAGAGCCCTTGGAAATGTCTGGGACCCCGAGGGCAGCGCTCTGGTCACAGCTGGGTGCCCCCATGCCCAGAGCTTGCCCACAGGAAGGTCATGGGCACGTGTATCCCTTGTAAAGGCTGGTGGAGTGACTTTAAACAACGCAGCTGGTCCCTGCCATGGTGTGGGGCTGCAGCCAAGGGCGAGAGGGGCTTTTTTGGGTGTCAATCCCAGTGTCCCAGGAATAGGTCTTGTGGGATTGTGTGCCTTTCCACCCTACCTGGAGCCCACCTGCAAGGGGGTGTGTGCCAACAGTGCCTCCTTTCCTGGGGATGGGCACCCTGACAGTCTCCAACTCATCTCCTTGTTTGTAGCTTGGGCTGGACATGGAAGAGCTGGAGGAAATCGAGGAGGATGCTGGTCTTGGCAACGGGGGTCTTGGCAGGCTGGCTGGTGAGTGAGCCCCCTGGGTGGGGGGCACATCCCTCAGGGCTTTGCATCCACCATAGGGAGCGCCCAGTCCTGGGGGATTTATTGCTCCAGCCTTTCCAGCGTGGGGTGAGAGGTGCTGGGTGGCTGCTGGGCCTGGCTCGTGTCCCTGCGAGGCTGCTGCTCTCGCGGCCATCGGCTGTCCTGGGAGAAGGATCTGCTGGCTCCCAGGGGGATCCCGGCTCACTGCTCCCTCTCTCCCTGCCAGCCTGCTTCCTGGACTCCATGGCCACGCTGGGGCTGGCAGCCTACGGCTACGGCATCCGCTACGAGTACGGCATCTTCAACCAGAAGATCCGGGATGGGTGGCAGGTACGGGTGGAGGCGCGTGGCCTTTGCTGTCCCCCGGCACAGCCAGAGCCCCACATTCACCTCACCCTCAGCTCAGGGCATACAGGTGCTCTCCTTTAGCCTGGAGGCTGCTGCTGTGGTGTTTAAAGCTTGTCAGGTGCTTTCTTGAGCAAGTTTAACTTCTTGAACTGGTGCAAGCACACAGCATCCATCCCTTGTCCCCATCATTGCTGGGGGACAGTCCAAGAGCTGCTCCATGGCTGCCTGGAGCAGGTGAGGATGGAGGAGTTGTGTCCTGTGGAGCAAAGGTGGAAGAGGCTGGTTTGGACATCACAGAATCACAGACAATTCTGAGTAGGGAGGGACCCACAAGGATCATTGAGTCCAACTCTCAAGTCAATGGCCCACACAGGGCATTGAACCCATGACCTTGGCATTATTACAACCAAGTTTTACCCAACTGAGCTCATCTCAGGTGACAAATGCAACATTAGCAATGCACTAAGAGAAATGTTGGGTTTGTTTCCTCACCTGGCAGGAAGACTCTGGGTTCAGGGTGGTTCAGGTACATCTCTGTTTCCAGCCTCACCCTTTGGTCCCAAAATCCAGGTTTGGGGTGGACAGACTCCAAAGTATCATCCCCTTTGCCATGAGCAGCTGGAGCCTTTCCCAGCCATCCTCTGGGGCTGGGTGGCCCTGTCACCGCTGTCACTCCCTCTGGCAGGTGGAGGAGGCTGATGACTGGCTCCGGCACGGCAATCCCTGGGAGAAGGCCCGTCCCGAGTACATGCTGCCCGTGCACTTCTACGGCCGTGTGGAGCACTCAGCCACCGGCGCCAAGTGGATCGACACCCAGGTACAGGCTGGGAACAGCGGGTGGGGAAACCCCCTCCCCATCCCTGGAACCATCCCCGGAAGTGTTCAAGGCCAGGTTGGATGGGGCTTGCAGCAACCTGGCCTAGAGGAATGATATGGAATGCCCATAGAATGAGATGGGTTTTAAGGCCACTTCCAACCTGCATCCAGCTCTGGGGTTCCCAACACAAGAAAGATGTGGACCTGCTGCAGTAAAACAGAGGAGGCCACAAAGATGCTCCAGGGCTGGAGCCCCTCTGCTCTGGAGCCAAACTGGGAGAGCTGGGGGAGTCACCTGGAGAAGAGAAGGCTCCAGGGACACCTGAGAGCCCCTTCCAGTGCCTAAAGGGGCTCCAGAAGAGCTGGTGAGGGACTGGGGACAAGGCATGGAGGGACAGGACACAGGGAATGGCTTCCCACTGCCAGAGGGCAGGATTAGATTGGATTAGAAGCATGCTCAGGCTTTCACTTGGATAATAACAGAATCCCAGAATGATCTGGGTTGGAAGGGACCTTAAAGCTCGTCTCATTCCAGCCCCTTGCACAGGCAGGGACACCTTCCACTAGACCAGGCAGAGCCAGGGAATCTGGAGTGTCCCTTGGGGTACAAGCCACGTCCCCACACATGCAACCCCACAAAGGTGGACACACCCTGAGCTCAACCCTGAGCAGGAGGGTGTATGGGATGGGAAGGCTCCAAGGGGATCATGGGGGGTCCCAGCCCAACTCCAGCTGCCCTGATGCTGCCCTAGGTGGTGCTGGCACTGCCCTATGACACCCCCGTGCCTGGGTACATGAACAACACAGTGAACACCATGCGCCTGTGGTCAGCTCGGGCTCCCAACGACTTCAACCTGCGCGACTGTAAGTGGGTGTGGTGGGATGGGGCAAAGTGAGGGGGTCCCATGCCCACCTTATCCCTCTTTTCCTTCCCCAGTCAATGTTGGGGACTACATCCAGGCCGTGCTGGACAGAAACCTGGCAGAGAACATCTCCCGTGTCCTCTATCCCAACGACAACGTGAGTCACCGTGTGGGACTGGGGCGGTCTCTGTTTTAGGGGAAGGGGTTCCTGTTTTAGGGATGGCTAAAGGGGGCACAGACAGAGTGGGAAGGGCAGCAGCCCCTCTCTCCAGGACACTACAGAGATGCTTTTAGTTGTGTTTCAAGCTGCTTGGATGAGAATTGCTGCCTCTCACCAGGATGAGTCTTCCCATGAGCACAGATTTGCCAGGAGGGAGTGGGCATGAGAAAGTCCTGCTGCAGAAACATCCTTAGAGTCTCAAAATACACCATGAAGGCAAACTGCTGAACACTGCTGGTGTTTCCCTGATGGTCCCTTGCAGTCCTGGGACCAGAGGTTGTGCCTCAAATTGCCCTTTGCACCCCAACCCCCTTCCTGTGGGAGTTCTTGCCATGCTGCACATTGGCACAGTGTGAAGGGATGCACAGCCATTCCCAACCACAAACCAAGCTGTGGCGCAGGGGAAGAAGGCAAAGGGCTCTGCAGCTTGTTTGGGGCTGGTCCTGATGGTTGTTTTGACAATTAGTCTTCCCTCAGCTGGTGGGAAGGGCTGGGGGCACCATAGCTCTGGCGGTGACGTTGTGTCCTGCAGCTCCTCATCTGCAGACCATGGATGATGGTCCTGCAGACCAGCAGGATGATGTTTTGTGCTGTACGAATGTGGTTTAGTTCTTGCCTTAGAAATGCCTCCTGTGTCTTACAGCCCCCATGGCTTCCTTTCCCATTGTCCTGGTACATTTCCTTGATCCAAAATGCTCAAATCAGGGAGAGCAGGTTTTGATGATGCTTGGCAGGGATTTAACCTGTTTATACCAGCACATCTCAAACCCCAGGGCTGAAATCTGGGAAGCAAGAGGATGTTGGGGTTAGAGCTGGTGCTGGGAGAAGCACAGGGGGCTCAGAGCCCAGTGTGGGTCCCTGTGGGCACAGGGAGCACCAGGAAGCACAGCGAATCCTGTGGGAATCCTGCAGTTCCCTCCTCCTCTGCCCACAGTTTTTCGAGGGGAAGGAGCTGAGGCTGAAGCAGGAGTACTTTGTCGTGGCTGCCACCCTGCAGGACATCATCCGCCGCTTCAAGGCCTCCAAATTCGGAAGCACGGACACCGTGCGAACCGTGTTCGATTCCTTCCCCGACCAGGTACCAGCCAGGGCTGCTCTGACATGTGCCTTGGAGCTTGTGCCAACACCTCCCAGGTGCTGCAGAGGTGTTTGGACCCTCTGTGGTGCCCGTGCCCCGCTGATGTGGGCAGTGGGTGTGCCCTGTCCCCCATGTGTCCCCACCCTGCCCTTCCAGGTTGCCATCCAGCTGAACGACACACACCCCGCCATGGCCATCCCTGAGCTGATGAGGATTTTTGTGGACATCGAGAAGCTGCCATGGGATAAGGTAGGGAGACCCCACCTGGCTCCTGGGTCTCCACTCCCACCCACCCACTAACAGTGGAGGAGCTGGGGAACCAGTTTTGTGGCTGCTGGGAGGGATGTGGAGCAGTCAGGTTGGATTTAACTGGTATGCACTGGGAGGAACTGGTTCAGCCATGCTGGTGGGGGGACCATGGGTGGGTGCTGGCACCTTGGGGTGCTGCTGAGCACCATCTCTCCCCACACCAGGCCTGGGACCTCACCAAAAGGACCTTTGCCTACACCAACCACACGGTGCTTCCTGAGGCCCTGGAACGCTGGCCCGTGGACCTGGTGGAGAAGCTGCTCCCCAGACACCTGCAGATCATTTATGAGATCAACCAGAGACACCTGGATGTGAGTTCCTGGGGACAGTGCAGGAGCACACTCTGGAGAGGGGGACTGGGATATAGTGTCAGGATGAGGGGGATGCACAAACTGTGGGCAGGTGATTCCAGCTGCGATTTTGGGAGGTGGGTGTGGAGGAAAGTGCTGCCCCACCAACATCTTGCAGTTAGTGACTGTTTGGAGGCTTCACCCATTGCTCCAGGTACCTCCCTGTGGGCATTTCTTTGCTTCCTAAATGCTAAATTCATCCTGGGAAAGGATGACGTTGGAAGTGCAGAGGAGATGGTGGTTTGACCTCCTGGTCTGGCAGCACGAGGCTTTTGCCAAAATGGCCTTACTGGCCAAGTGTGTGCCCCAAAACCCATCTCTGGAAGGTGGAGGGGTCCTTCTGTCCAGAGATATCTGTCTTGGCAAAGGGTGGTGTTTGCACCATCACAGTGGAGTAAAACCCATCACTCTGGCTGGTGTCAAATGCACTGGAGACACTGCTGTGGTCCCCTCCTTGTGAGCCACGGAGTGGGACATCCCTCAGCACCACCACCACCACTCACCTCACCGGTTCCACCGGCAGCACATCGCATCCCTGTTCCCTAACGACGTGGACCGGCTGCGGAGGATGTCCCTGATCGAGGAGGGCAGCACCAAGAGGATCAACATGGCCCATCTCTGCATCGTCGGCTCCCACGCCGTCAACGGCGTGGCCAAGATCCACTCTGAGATTGTCAAGACCCAAGTGTAAGCACAGGGAGGGAGGGTGGTGGGTCACCCTCAGAGGTGGTGGTGGGGGTGCCAGGTGGGCAAGGCTGAAGCTGTCCCGTCCTCATCCTCACAGCTTCGAGGACTTTGCGGAGCTGGAGCCGGAGAAGTTTCAGAACAAGACCAACGGCATCACTCCACGGCGTTGGCTCCTGCTCTGCAACCCAGGGCTGGCAGAGCTCATTGCAGAGGTAACGGGGTGGGGGAACACCCTGGTGCCCCTGACCCCTCCATCCTGATCCCAGGGACACTGCTCCTGGAGATGCCATGGGAACGTCAACCACTGACATCTTGAGGGTCAAGTAGGGGTTTCTCCCCCTCTGCTCTGGGGTTTCTCCCCTTCTCCTCTCTCCGCTCTGGTGAGACCCACCTGCAGTGCTGCCTCCAGCTCTGGGGTTCCCAACATCTGAAGGCTGTGGAGCTACTGGAGTGAATCCAGAGGAGGCCACAAAGATGCTCCAAGGGCTGGAGCCCCTCTGCTCTGGAGCCAGGCTGGGAGAGCTGGGGGCGTTCAGGCTGGGGAAAAGAAGGCTCTGGGAAGACCTGAGAGCCCCTTCCAGCACCTAAAGGAGCTCCAGGAGAGCTGGAGAAGGACCTGGGCCAAGGGATGGAGGGACAGGACAAGGGGGAATAGTTTCCTACTGCCAGAGGGCAGGGCTAGATGGGATATTGGGAAGAAATTCTTGGCTGGGAGGGTGGGCAGGCCCTGGCACAGGTGCCCAGAGAAGCTGTGGCTGCCCCATCCCTGGGAGTGTCCAAGGACAGGTTGGATGGGGCTTGGAGCAACCTGAGCTAGTGGAAGGTGTCCTTGCCCATGGCAGGGGGTGGAACAAGATGAGCTTTAAGATTCCTTCCAAACCCAACCATCCCACCTTCAGCACATGCCTGTGCTGCCATTGCAGAAAATCGGGGAGGACTATGTGAGGGACCTGAGCCAGCTGACCAAGCTGCACGAGTTTGTGGACGACGACCTCTTCATCCGGGAGGTTGCCAAAGTGAAGCAGGTGAGGGGTGTGGGCAGGGGGGACATGGGCAGGGAGGCAGAAACCAGGGGCTGACAGGCTCCCTGCCCTCACCCAGGAGAACAAGGTGAAGTTTGCACTGTACCTGGAGAAGGAGTACAAAGTGAAGATCAACCCTTCCTCCATGTTCGACGTGCACGTGAAGAGGATCCACGAGTACAAGCGGCAGCTGATGAACTGCCTGCACATCATCACCATGTACAACCGTAAGGCACCGGGGCAGGGGCTGTCCCAGGAGTGTCCCTGTCCCCCCCACGTCCCGGTGACACCACCTGTCTTCTCCAGGGATCAGGAGGGATCCTGCAAAGCTGTTTGTGCCAAGGACAGTGATCATTGGGGGCAAGGTAAGTTGAGTCGGGAGTTTTCAGACATTTTGGTGGAAGTCCTTGAAAGTGCCCTGGGGAATGTGGGTGCAGAGGCCTCATGGGGCTGTGTCTCTACATCTGCCTGCCAGGAGGGTGGAGCCAGCTGGGGGTCAGTCTCTTCTTCCAGGTAACAAGTGACATGACAGAGGAAACAGCCTCAAGTTGCACCATGGGGGTTTAAATGGGATATTAGGAAAAGGGTGGTGAGGCATTGGAACAGGCTGCCTATGGCAGTGATGGAGTCCCCATCCCTGAAGGGAAGTTCTGGCCAGGTGGGGGTTGGTCTCTTCTCCCAGGCACTCGGCAATAGCACAAGGGGGCACGGGCTCAAGCTCTGCCAGGGGAAATTGAAGTTGGAGAGCAGAAAACAAAATCTTTGCAGAGAGAGTGCTCAGGCATTGGTATGGGCTGCCCAGAGAGGGGGTGGATTCCCCATCCCTTGAGGTTTTAGAACTGAGACTGGACTGAGTGCCATGATCTGGTAAAGGGACTGGAGTTGGCCCAAGGGTTGGACTTGATGATCTCGGAGGTCTTTTCCAATCCAATCAATTCTATAATTCTATGATTTAAAAGCCATGTAGATAGGACCCCTGGGACACGGTCAGTGGTGGCCTGGCAGTGCTGGGGGAATGGCTGGACATGATGATCACAGAGGGCTTTTCTAACTTTAACAATTCCATGATTCTGTGTCCATGAAGTCCTCCAGGAAGAGCTGGGGTAGCAGTGGTTGGCTGCAACCAAGCAAGGCACCAGGTTTGGGTGGGGCTGGACAACCATATGCTGCCTGTGCTCATGGAAGCCCCCAAAAACACAGTGGTGCGACACATGCTGGATGAGGCGACGGGAGCAGGGCTGAGCAGGTTCTTCCCTGGATGTGTGGGAGCTGGGTGTGCCTCACCTGCCCCTGGCACCAGCTCTGTGGCTTCTCTCCTAGGCTGCCCCAGGATACCACATGGCCAAAATGATCATCAAGCTCATTAATGCCGTGGCTCAGGTGGTGAACAACGACCCCATGGTGGGCAGCAAGCTGAAGGTCATCTTCCTGGAGAACTACAGGGTTTCCCTGGCAGAGAAAGGTACCCCGGGTGGGGCATGCTGTGGGGAGGGGATGTCCATCCACCAGCCCATGGCTCCATCACTGCCAGGTGGCAGATCCAACGTCCTTTGGCACAACACAAACCCAGAGCTGGTCACCCTGAGCCCCTCGTGTCCCTGTTTTCTTGGCAGTGATCCCTGCTACTGACCTGTCGGAGCAGATCTCCACGGCGGGCACCGAGGCATCAGGCACAGGGAACATGAAGTTCATGCTCAATGGGGCTCTGACCATTGGCACCATGGATGGAGCCAACGTGGAAATGGCAGAGGAGGCCGGGGAGGAAAACCTGTTCATCTTCGGCATGAGGGTGGAGGATGTCACGGAGCTGGACAGGAAAGGGTGAGGGCTGGGGACTCCACAGGGGTGTCACCACAGGCACCTGGGGCTGCACCATCTCATGCCACCCCTTCCCTCCAGGTACAATGCCCAGCTCTACTATGACCGGCTTCCTGAGCTGAAACAAGCTGTTGACCAGATCAAGAGTGGCTTCTTCTCCCCCAAAGAGCCCAACCTCTTCAATGATGTCATCAACATGCTCTTCCACCACGACAGGTGAGACCTGGGGTGCCATCCACTCCCTGGTTTGGGTCTGTCCCCTGCAGAGCAGCCCCTGGCACCAACCATCCCTTTTCTGGCCCTGGTGACATCAGTGTGGTGGGACAACGCACGTGGACAATGCTCCCTGGGTACAGGCTCTCCATGGATGGCCCTTCATGCTTGCTGCAATAATGCCTTTGGGTGCACAGCCCTTCCAGATAATTTTGGGTATCTCAAGGGCTTTCCTGGCCAGAGCACTGAGCAGCCATGGGCACTGGGATTGGAGAAATGTTTTCCATGGGTGCCCTCCCAGGGAACTCAGGGTTCTGTACCAGCAGGGCTTGGGGAGGGGGAGTCTGGCTGGAGGATTTGTGTCAGTAGAAGCCCCAGACAGGCACCATGCCACGCTCCCACCTTCCCATTCCTCCTGCCTCTGACTCCCCTTTCCTTCACTGCTACAGGTTTAAAGTCTTTGCAGACTATGAGGCTTATGTGAAGTGCCAGGAGAAGGTCAGCGAGCTGTACCTGGTGAGTGCCAGCCTGGGGACAAGGCAGGGACACACCATCCCGGCCCAGAGAAGGCCTGGTGGGGCTGTGCACAGAGATGGGATCCTGTACTGCTGGTTGAAAGCCAGTCTTGGGGCCAATGTGGCCAACAAGCCACACGATCAATGGGATGAAGTTCAACAAGGCCAAGTGCAGGTCCTGCCCTTTGGCCACCACAAGCCCTGCAGCGCTCCAGGCTGGGCACAGAGTGGCTGGAGAGCAGCCAGGCAGAAAGGGACCTGGGGGGACTGAGGGACAGGAAGCTCAAGAGGAGCCAAGAGTGTGGCCAGGTGGCCAAGAAGGCCAATGGGATCCTGGCCTGGATCCAAAGTAGCGTGGCCAGCAGGCCCAGGGCAGTGAGCCTTCCCCTGGCCTCTGCCTTGGGGAGGCCACACCTTGAGTGTTGTGTTGAGTTGTGGGCCCCTGAGTTGAGGCAAGAGATTGAGGGGCTGGAGCGGGGCCAGAGAAGAGCAACGAGGCTGGAGAAGGGAGTGGAGCACAAGTGCTGTGGGGAGAGGCTGAGGGAGCTGGGGGTGTTTGTGCTGGAGAAGAGGAGGCTGAGAGGTGACCTCAGCACTGTCTGGAAGTGCCACATCAGGGAAGTTGTGGCNACTCCCCTTGCAGAACTCCAAGGCCTGGACCAAGATGGTCATCAGGAACATCGCGGCAGCCGGCAAGTTCTCCAGCGACCGCACCATCAAGGAGTACGCCCGGGACATCTGGCACGTGCAGCCCTCGGACCTGAAGATCCCAGCGCCCAACGAGCCCCGGGACACGGCCCAGGACAAGACCCCCAACGGCACAGCGGCGTAGGGACACGGAGAGGGGCCGGAGCCGGGGGACGGGAGCACAAGCGCTGTAAAATTCTCTGCTGTCGTAGTGTCTGTGTCGCTGCTGCTGCTGGCTTTCCTACGGAGCGGGAGCGGGGAAGGGGCGGGATTTTTATAACGGCAAAGTGTCGTGTGGAAAGCGAAACCACGTCGCCCTGTTTGCTTTGCATTAGGTGCTAAAAATAAAAAGTGCCATTGGAGTCCAAGGGGCTGTTTGCTGAAGCCTAAAATTAGGGACTGGGCTTGCTTCCACCAGCGCTGAGGGCAGAAAGAGGGTTGGCCAGGGATGGGGTGGGCAGCACAGCTGGACACAGCTGGCTGGGCCGTTGCAGGCACTGCTGAAGCAGGATATGAGGGTTCAGCTCATGCCAGCCCTGACGCACCAGTGCCAGGGGTTAAGAGGTGTTGGAAGTCAGGCTGGTGTACCCCCACCACTGATCCATGGGATGCTCCCACTCATGGCTCTGGTGACCCAGTGTCTCCATCCCTCGAGGAAGCTGCAGCATCCTTGAGACAGTGGGCGAATCAAAAGTTTCTCAGTAGTTTTTATTACTTACAGCAGTAAGTTCAGTGCCATGTGGGGGTCCTGGAGCGGGATTGAGGGAGCGCGTGGTCGCTGCACGCAGCAGTTGGCATCACTTCATGTTTAAAAAGTCTCTGCAACAAGATGTAATAAATCTTACACTGTGTCACTGAGCCTCCTGTGCTGCGTCAGAGCCTGATTTGGGATCCCTGGATGTGGGGCTGAGCTGGGCTTGGAGCATCTCTGCACCCAGTGCACAGAGGAGCTGGTGTCCCCAGGGCAGCTCCCCATGCCACCCAGGCTGAGGGCAGTGAGGAGTGATTGAAGCTCAAAAAGTGATGCCAGCCAACACCATGGGGAGGGGAAGGAGCTGGGCAAGACACTTGTGTGTTGCAGCGGGAGAGGATGCACCAGTGGAAGAAGCAGCCAAGGCTCATCCTGTGCCCCCCCAAGTTCTGCAGAGCAGCACTTACTTCACCAGGGCTGGCAGCTCTGGGTTCAACGAGATGTAGTCGTGGCCCAAGCCCAACTTTTCAGGAAAGGTAATGAACTTCACCTTGGTTTTGTCCTTGTAGGCGCTGCGAGCTGTCTCGTAGAGCTGTGGCGGGGTGGGAACAGTTAGTGGCACAGGCAGGGGACCCCAGACCCCCTCCTGGCACCCTGGGCATGGCCACCCCCTCTCTGCCCACTTCCTCCCTCCAAAGCCAGGATGGAATGGTGGCAGCCCAGGTGGCAGGTCCCCACCTTGCGTCCCAGGTGTGGAGGCACAACACTGTCATCTTCTGCGTGCAGGATGAGGAGGGGACAGGCCAGCACCTTCACGCTGTGGGCAAGAAGCACAGCGCTGAGGACTCACCCCAGAGCCAACAGACCCCCAGGAGCCTCCCCAGAACCTGCTGAAACTCCCACAGCACCATGACCCCCCTGGCACTGCCCCTCAGAGCCATCCCAAACCATTGGTGGCACCCACACTGGGTGCCCTGGCATGCCCATGTGGGTCATGCCCATGCTGCTTGCCCTGGCATGGCAGCACCAAGCTCCCTAATCACTTCAAACCCCAATTAATGGGTGCTCAGGTTTCAAAAGCACCCATAAATCTTTTTGGCACGGACTGTGTGGGCTGAGACAAGAGCAGGTAGTGCCCAAAACCAAGGGATGGTGGCTTGTGGACTTTGCTCAATAATCCCATTGATACCTGAAGTTATGCAAATAAAAAGGCACTTTTGAGGCATGAGTAAGCTGGGTAAACACAGAGGAGAGCAGGGATTTCATGGGGGGACATGACACCTCTCCCCAGCCAGGTGGTCCCAGAATTATCCTGGCAGTGCCCAGGAAAGGGCTGCTCCTCTTCCCACCAGGCACTCACTTCTCATCACTGCGGAAGAACATGTCAGCCCGAGCCAGAGAGTCCAGGATGAGGTACCCAAAACCCGGGAACTGGCGATAGATCTGCCAGGGAGAGAATTTGGGGGGCTTGGATTTAGCTGCGAGTGGGGGAGACCCAGGTAGCTGGGGCTGACACTGCTGGGGGACCCCACAGACAGAGCCTGTCACCACCTGGGGACCCAAGAGGCAGAAGCCACCCCTCTGTCACTGCTGGGTGACCCCCCCACCACAGACAGACCCCCCCAGACTCACCTTGGTGATGGGGATGTGGGCAGCCGCCTCTCGGATGTTGGTGTAGGGAGACTCCAGGACAACAGCATCAACCTGGACCCCTGAGGGCAAACCAGGGTGGGAGCAGACATGGCTGGGGCACGGTCCCCCCTGCCCAGGCTGCTGCCACACCGCCCTCACAGGCAGCAGCCATGTGGCCAGGATGTCCCCATCCCACTAAGGAGGACAGGGATGGCCATTTGTCCCCAGCAGAGGAGGCAAGTTTGATGCTCAAGCAGAAAGTAACAGGGCTCCCCATCTCCTCTGAGGGACCTGGGGGTGTTCAGCCTGGAGAAGAGGAGGCTCAGGGGAGACCTCATCACTGTCTATAACTACCTGAAAGGATGTGGTACCCAGGTGGGGGTTGGTCTCTTCTCTCAGGTAACCAATAGTAGGACAAGGGGGCATGAGCTTAAGCTCTGCCAGGGGAGGTTTTGGTTGGATATCAGGAAGAAGTTCTTTCCAGAGAGAGTGCTCAGGCATTGGAATGGGCTGCCCAGAGAGGGGGTGGATTCTCCGACCCTGGAGGTGTTGAAGCTGAGAGTGGATGTGGCACAGAGTGCCATGGGCTGGTGAGCACAGTGGGGTTGGATCGAGGGTTGGACTTGATCTCTGAGGTCTCTTCCAACCCAACCGATTCTATGGTTCTATGATTTTCTGTGGCCCCCAAAATCTGGTCAAGGTGGTGCAGAGCCCCAGGTGACACCATATAGGGACAACACAGCTATGCTGGCCCTTACCTCGCTCCTCCTGCAGTTTTCTTGCTGCATTTGTAGCAATCCTGTGACAGGAGAGGTGACAGTGAGAGGGAGCAGCCACAACACCCTGGCAGGGTCCACAGCACCCTCAAACTTCCCCTTTCCTGGCTGGGTTTGGCCTTGCAGATGCTCCATCAAGGAGCTGCTCCATCCCTTGGCCCACCCCCAGGTGGCACTGGTTTGGCAGCAGTGTCACAGGGTGGGTGGGCTCTGTGTCCCTCCATCTCCCATCCTGCACCTACCCTGTCCCCAGGGAATGTCCCCAGAAGAGGATGCTGCTGTTCCCACTCCGTGCCTTTGCCCAGTCGTAGAGTGCCAGGACGTCCGTGGTAAAGCCACTCTCCGTGGGGTGTCCACTGGAGTCCCCATAGCCTGTGGGGGACATGGCTGGGTGTCACCACCCTGGGGGGCACCAGCCCCAAGAGGGGGTCACCCAGCAAGAGTCACCTACCTCTGTAGTCCAGAGCCAGGATGTGGAAATCAGCAGCCCCCATCGTCTGTCAGAGCAGCAGAGTGTTATGACCTGGGGGGGCAGGGGATGCACCCCCAGGACCCCCAGCATGGCCAGTTCAGTCTGCCCATGGTCTCCCTCAGGTTCCCAGAGCCAGCACAGCCTTTCTCCCAGCAGGTCCCAGTGTCCCCACAGGGGACCACTTACCTTCAGGAACTGGACACGGTGTCTCGCAGCCCTGATGGGGGAAATGAGGTTTGAGCTTGGGGGACCACAAGGGACCTTCCCCTCCAGCACCAGTGCAGGTGAGGGACCAGAGTGACCTTTTCCCAGGAGTGGAGAGCTGGATGCTCTGGGGTGGGTGAGTTTTATCCCCTTTATCTTACAGATATTTTCCATGACCGATGGATCAAAGCCCACCATAGCACCCCCAGCCCTGCAGCACTGCTGGCTGCTGCACTGAGTTTGCTGGTTCTCAGCTGAGAGCAGCCACTGCACTGTGCCCCCCTGGCCCTGCAGCAGCACCCACAGGCACTCACCTGGTGCCCCCATTGCCATGCAGGTAGATGATCACAGGGTGAGCATCAGCAAGTGCCTCCTCGTACCAGCGCTGGTCCTGGCCCCGCGCCTCGGCCCCTCTGCTGCTTGGCACCGTGTGCCTGGGGGCAGAGCAGGGTTACCCCGGGGAATTCCACCCAGTTTAGCCACAACACTGCTGTGCCCACTCGGGATGCCAGGGATGTCCCACTCACCAGATGCCAACCCTGACACCAGGCTCGGTGGTGAGGTGCAGGTTGATGGTGTTGTTCACCAGCAGCTCCGGCCGCCGAAAGTCCACGAAGAAGGGGAAGGCCACTGATGGAGAAATCACAGCCATCACACCTCACACCCAGTTACTTTTGTACATTTTGTTTTTTCCAAATCAACGTGTTATTGCTTTCAAATGATTTAGGGCCATGCTCGGGTAGGCAAGCTCAGCCTTCTGCAGGGATGTTGTTGTGCGTGCCCAGGCGTGTTGTAACTTCAGGCAGTAAACAGGGTCGGCAGCACCAGCTATTACAGCTTGCAAAACAAAGGGAAAGGTCCCTCCGTGCCTCCTCTGCAAGCCCACGGCACTGGGGCAGTCGGGTGGGTGCTGTCCCGGTGCCACCCAGGCACCAGGTGTGGTCCCACCCGTGTTTTGGGGGCTCCAAACTGAACCCCTGGAAGGTTCTCCCAGCTGGGACAGCCCCAGGGTACTCACGGAAGTTCAGGTAGACAAATTTGGTGAGCACGCTGGGGAAGAGGCGGACGAGGAAGGGCACGGAGATGTAGATGAGGAGCATTCCCAGGGGGAGAGTGCACAGCCAGGGGAGCCAGGAATGTCGGCTCCTGCAAGGGAGGCACTTTGTGAGCACATCCCCTCCCATCCCAAGGGCTCTGGGGTGCAGCAGAGCAGGCTCCCAATTCCCAATCCTGACTGTAAGGGTTGGGTACAGCAGCTTTTCCCCACGAGGGCCTGAGGCTGCTGTTTGTGCCCCCCTGGGATTGGGAACTGGATCCCCACACCGGCATCGAGTTTGACTTTAGGATGGAGTGGAGGTGTCGGAGCAGTCCCACCATGACACAGTGTGACAAAGCCATGATTGGGTCCCCACACCCTCCCACGGGATGCCGGGAGGCAGGAAAGGCAGCTTCCCACGGGATGGGACGCCGGCAGGCAGGAAGGGCAGGGAATGTGCCAGGGCTGGGAGCTGCAAACCAAACCGGCAATAAGGAGCAACCGATACTCTGTGGCAACACCCCAAGTCCTGGCTGCTGAGACAGTCACGGAGGTGTCCCCAAACCTGGCACCAAGAGCTCCTGCAGTACTCCAGGGACATGGAGGAAAGGTGGGAAAAGGGCTCAGGGAGCCCACAGTCCACAGGGCAATGTCCCCCAGTGCCACCAGCACAGGGTGGGGAGGGTGTCCCCCTCCAACAGTGTCCTGCTCCAAAGGGCTGGGGACACATCCAGCTGCCCTCTGCAGCAGGGAGCTACAGCCCCAGCCTCCGAGAGGGAAAGGAGAGCCAAGAGTTGCAGCTTTCCCAGCATCAACGTCCCTCGTGGGTTGATGGTGCCAGGTGATGGGGAAACCAGTCTGGGTACTGGGGGATTTAGGGCAGAAGTCTCTGATGGATGGCCAGGCACGGCTCAGTTCCTGGGTCACTGTTCCTCCTGCTCTAGTCCACTCCCTGTCCTGGGGTGTGCTGCAAGTTCCTAAGGAAAGGTTGCAAAAGGGGGGCCAGAGCAGGGTGGCACAGGGAGCTCTTTGAATCCCAGTCACCCCCCAGGTCTTTGGTCTGAGCAGTCCCACTTTATGCCAGCAGCAACGGGCCAGGAATGCCCTCGAGAGGCTGCAGGGAATTGTCAGGTGCTGCTCTTGGTGTACACTCAGTGCTCAGGTGCAGGGGAGAGCCCTCACACAGCCCTTGCACAACCCCTGCTGCAGGAGAGCACTGAGCTGGACCGGGGGATGTGCCCACCGAGGGGCACCTCTGACAGCTGGCACGGCAACCACGTGGGACTGCAGGGTGACATGGCACAGCAGGGCATCAGGATGGGGTGGGGCATGGCCACAGTGCAGGATCATGGCCATGGCAGGTGACACAGGGAAATGGCCAGTGCATGGGATCACGGTGGTGGCAGGGTGACACGGGGACACAACCACGGTGTGGGGTCACAGCTATGGCAGGGTCATGGCATGGGGTCACAGCTATGGCAGGGTCACGGCCACAGGGTGGGATCACCCCAGTGACAGAGAGGGTGGCACGGCCACGGCAGGGGGGACAGACACGGGGTCACAGCCCCAGCAAGGTGACAAGGCCACGGCGTGGGGACACAGGAGCACGGCCACAGCTCGGCATGAGGGCCCCAGGACGGCAGCACGCCCAGGGCATGCGGACAGACCCTCGCCACGGGGCACCCGGCAGTGCACGTGGTCACCGGAGGCGCGACAGGGGACACGGCCGAGGGCCGGCCACGCGCGGCCCCGAGGAGCGCAGCGGCGCGCCCAGGCCGGCAGGTACTCACCGCTGCTGCGGGGCGGCGCCCGCCCTGCCCTCCGCCCCCCCGCTGTC
>VWZD01007184.1:0-19132 GCA_013396695.1 Sakesphorus luctuosus | reverse complement strand
CGGCCCCCGCCGCGCCCCCGCATCGCCCCGCGCCCCCCCGCGACAGCGCCGCGACAGCGCCGGCAGGCCACGCCCCCCCGCCAGCCGCTGTCAACAGGCCGCGCCCCCTCGGGTAAGCCACGCCTCCTTCAGCCTCGGGGGCGGGGCCAGGGCCGCCCACGTGGTGTCACCGCCTGCTCCGGAGACGAGGGGGACCCCGGTCTGGGTTAGAGCCCCCTGTTCCTCAGGGACTGATGGATATAGGGGGGACCCCGCCCGGGGTTACAGCCCTTTGTGCCCCAGGGATTGATGGATTTAGGGAGGACCCTGCTCTGGGCTGCAGCCCGCTGTTCCCTAGGGACTGATGGATATAGGGAAAACCCTAGCGAGGTTACAGCCCCCTGGCCCCCAGGGATTGATGGATATAGGGGGGACCCCAGCTGGGCTGCAGCCCCCTGTCCCCCAGGGGTGAATGGATCTATGGGGGACCTCGGTCTGGGCTGCAGCCCGCTGTTCCCTAGGGACTGATGGATATAGGGAAAACCCTAGCGAGGTTACAGCCCCCTGGCCCCCAGGGATTGATGGATATAGGGGGGACCTCGGTCTGGGCTGCAGCCCACTGTTCCCTAGGGTTTGATGGATGTAGAGGGGACCCCGGCCTGGGTTAGAGGTCCCTGTCCCCCAGGGATTGGTGGATTTAGGCAGGACTCGGTCCTGGGTTACAGTCCCCTGTCCCCCAGGGATTGATGGATTTAGGGGGAACCCGGTGGGGTTACAGCCCCCTGTCCCCCAGGGATTGATGGGTCTAGGGAGGACCTCAGTGGGGTTACAGCCCCCTGTCCCCCAGGGATTGATGGGTCTGGGAGGACCCTAGAAGATCTACAGCCCCAGGGATGGCTGATCTGGGGAGAACCCAGCAAGGCTGCATTTCCCTGTGCCCTGGGGTCAAGGAGGGTCTAGGGGGAACCCCCTTTCCTCCAAGACAGACCAGGGAGAGCATGGGTTCAGGAACAAAGTGACAAGCTGGAAAAATCAGCCTTGCCATGGGCAAGCAGTGCACAGGAAAACTTCCTGGGTAAAAAATAAAATAAAAAAAAAATAAATAAAAGGGGGTTAAACCCAAAGTTGGTGTCCCTTGGTTTCAGTAGCAAGAGTGAAAACCTGCTCCTGGCTCCCCTTGCAGCTGAGCCTCCCACCTGCAGCTCTGTCAGGATGAGTCAGCTGGAACTTTTCAGGCTGAAACTTCCCACCAGGAAAGAAACACCCCTTTTCCTCTGGTATTCCCCGTGAAACTCAGCCAGGCACAGGAGGATGTGCTGACTGGAAGGCACACATGGCTGGGACATCACCTGCTTCACCACACTTGGCAATGGGGCCCAGAGCAGAGGGGGGTTGATTAAATACACTCTGGGAGGGCTGAGGGCAAACCCTTTCCCAGAGGAGCAGCCACCCAGACTGGCATTTTGAGCTGCTCTTATTCCAACTGCCCTCCAAAGCAGGGCTGTGCTGTTTGTCCTGAGTTAGGACCATGGAATTCCAGAATGGTTTGGGTTGAAAGAGACCTTAAAGATCATCCCATTCCCATCCCCTGCCATGGGCAGGGACACTTTCCACTATCCCAGGTTGCTCCAAGCCCCATCCAGCCTGGCATTGGACACTTCCAGGGATGCCACAGCTTCTCTGGACAACCTGTGCAGGGCCTCACCTCCCTCACAGGGAAGAATGTCTTCCTAATATCTAATCTAAGCCTACCTCACCAGCCCTGAATGCAAATCCAAAGACAAACAGGTCTGGTCAAACCGGGGCTGTGGGCGGGCAGGCAGGTGCATGTTCCCCATCAGCAGGTGTTGTAAGAAGGTGGCACAAGCCAGTCCCAAACTGCTCTTCCCATGCCACAGGGGCAGGAGAACATGGCAAATGACCAGCAGATCCGGCTGGTTTCACATGTAGAGACTTTTTCCTTCCACATCTAATTTCTCCCCATTCCTGGTGAGTGCTGTGGCTGCAGCTGGAGCACAGGACAATGAAGATGATGGGA
This sequence comes from Sakesphorus luctuosus, assembly GCA_013396695.1. Lineage (NCBI taxonomy): Eukaryota > Metazoa > Chordata > Aves > Passeriformes > Thamnophilidae > Sakesphorus > Sakesphorus luctuosus. The sequence goes on along the minus strand of VWZD01007184.1, from coordinate 17,115 downwards.
GAGATGGTCCTCAGAACCTCCACTTTGATTCCCACGGGGATGGGCAAGGTGCCTGACGGGTCTGGAGCTCTGAAGGCTGGAAGGGATTGGCACGGAGTTAGGGCAGCACAGACGGAGCAGCCACCCAAATGCTTCTTGTCATAAGGAGCCAGCACAGCAAACGTGGCAAACATGAGGTTTTTTAGGGCCAAAGGGAAAATCCTCCAGTGGAAGAGTGTGCAGGATGGGGCCCGAGTGGCCGTGCTAGGAATGTGGTTGTGCAGTGGGAGCTGAACGTGTGATGGCAGCAACGAGCCACAGCCGTGGAGCCAGCACAGCTCAGCAGGGCTCGCCTTTGTTTTGTGCAAAAAATAGCAAAGTTTGGGCTTAGGTCATTCCAAATTTCTCCCTGCACCAGCTGGGAGATGGGGAGGTTCCCTCCAGCTGTTTTTTCCTCTGGAGTCTTTTCCTTTTCCCCTTCGTTTTGTTTTGCTGATGGTTTCACAGCTTTCATTTTTGCTGATTTTTGGGCTGTTTTATGGTCCTGCTTTCCGGGGAGGCCGAGCCGAGGGGTGTCTCTCCCAGCGGGAGGAGACCCCAGGAATGCAGGAGCAGCTCTCAGCTCCCTGTGCCGCAGCCGGACCGTTCCTTGTCCCAGAACAAAGCGCCCCATTGTGCAGGGAAAATGGGAAGGAAAGCGTGACGGAGCAGCCCGAGCGGTGCCGGGAGGGTGTTCCTACAGGACTGGGGCACCCACGGCCTCGCACAGGGGTCACCCACCGCCTGCGCAGGCGTCCCAGGATGCCGACCCTGCTTTTGGGTGGCTCGGTGCCAACCCCAAGCCTGGCCATGGATCCCCTCACAGCCCTTGGAGTCCAGCAGTCCTGGATTTTTCCCACGTGCCCCACTTTTTGTGGCGTGTCCCACGTGACACGTGGGTGAGCGGAGGTTTCCTTCCTGCAAATGCCATCCCCAAACGCAGCTGCTCGCTGGAAGGGGGCTCCAAAAATAGGCTGTCGGGCTCCGTGTCTGGCACAGCTCCGTGGCTCCCTAGAAACACGCTTTCCTCCCATGGGAAAACGAGGGAAAATAAAATCAGGATGCCTTTGTTAACAGCCGGTCCTAAAAATGAGTCAGGAATTCGCACTGTGGGGATACAGCCCCGCACTCCTGAGCTGGGATTCTGCACATCCATGCGGGATGGGGACATGGAGACACTGAGCATCCCCATCTCCCACCCACACGTGCCCGGTTGCTTTGTTGGGTGACAGGGGAGATTTTTCGGGGCTGTCGCTTGGATTAGCGAGGCACCAGCGAGGAGGAGGGTGAGGGGGATAAAGGTCCTGGCACTCGCCGGGCTCGCAACAAAACAAAGCACCAGATGGTTCCAACTTCGGCATAATACAGGGTGAAAAAGTGTTTGAACCGGGGATGGAAAAGCAAATGTGGAAAGAGAGGGAGAAAGGAAAGAAAGGGAAACCCCTCAGCAAGTGTCAGAGCAGAAGAAAGCGCTGGAGAAAAATGGCAAATGTTAAAAACTGAGACAAAAAGCCCTTGGCCGGCACAAAGCCGGGACTGCTGACATCTGTCCGGCAAACCCGCTCCCTTTGAAGTCACCTTTCCTCGCCTCTGTCCTCAAAGGGACACGGCCCTGGCCAGGGCTGTGCTGGCTGCTGGGAGCCGTGGGGCTCTGCCATGTCCCACAGCCACAGCGCTGGCCCTGGGGCAGCAGCACTGACGTGCCAAGTGACGTGCGGCAGAGCTGGCCCGAAATATTTTATTCCACTGTTACCTCACGCGCGGTGTCCCCGGTGTCCTTGTCACTGCCGGTGGGACCGCTTGGCAAAACCCACCCGCGGCTCTGCTGCGGGATCTCGTGGGGGTTTAAGCCTGGATTTCCATCGGAGCAAGGCTTATGCAACCCTCTGTGTGAGGCTTTTGTGTTCCCCTCGCTCCTCCCCCCCGAAATACCTTGAACCCGAAGACCAGAATCGCCCTAAAAAAACGGAAGGAGGCTTAAAAGTTCTCTCACCCCTTGGCATTTTCACAAAAAAAAAAAAAAAGCAGCAAAATCAGCTCATGCAATTGCTCGAGAGCGGATTGCAGCGTGGGTGTAACCCCTTATTAGCCATCCGAGAATCCACAAGCCACAAGCCTTGGGGACTGCCGGCTCCCCGCGGCTCAGCCGGCGCTGAGCAGGAGCGTGGGCGGCCAGTGGCTCCAGCTTCCAACCGGCACTGCCGAGCTTTAAATACGGGTTGGAGTTTTGCTGCTGCCTGCGGGTCGCCTGTCAGTGCCCTGGGTCCCCCCCGAGAGATGGCTCGGGGGGCAGAGGGGGAGCCCCGGTTTTGTGACCCCCCCCCCAAAGTGAGTGGGGGGCACAGGCGGGGCGGTGTGCGGAGCTCCCACGGGTGCCAGGGGGGTGGAAGGGCTGAGGGCCATGAGACTGTTTTTTTGAGATGATGAGGAGCTGCAGGGCCATGTCCCCAGGGGTGCAGGACAGAGTGGAGCCAGGGTGATGCCACCCTGGGGTGTGGGATGATGGGAGTGAGGTGATGCCACCCTGGGGGTTGGGATGATGGGAGTGAGGTGATGCCACCACCCTGGGGGACAGGACAGTGGGGAGCCAGGCTGATGCTGCCCTGGGGTACAGGGTGGTGGGAACCAAGATGATGCCACCTGGAGTGAAGCACAGCAGGGGGCTGGGGTGATGTCCCCCTTGGGTGTGGGATGATGGGAACCACTGCAATGCCACCCTGGGGGACATGACAATGGGGAGCTGATGCCACCCTCCGGTGCAGGACATTGCAGAGCCAGGGTGATGTTACCAGGGAGGCAGGATGATGGAACCGAGGTGATACCACCTGGGGTGCAGGACGGTGGGGAGCTGGAGTGGTGCCACCTGGGGGGCAGGACAGCAGGGAGGGAGCTGGGGTGATGCCACCCGGAGGGCTGGGATGCTGGGAACGGAGATAATGCCACCCTGAAGGACAGGACATCGGGGAGACAGGGTGATACCATCTTGGGGTCCAGGACAGCAGAAAGTTGGGGTGATGCCATCCCGGAGTGTGGGATGACTGGAACTGAGATGATGCCACCTGGGGGGAGGCAGGGCATTTGGAGAGCCAGGGCGATGCCACTCTGGTGTGCAGGACAGTAGGGAGCTGGGGTGATGCCACCTTGGCATGCAGGAGGACAGCACGGAGCTGCGGTGATGCCACTCTGGGCTGCAGGACACCAGGGAGCCTGGATGGTGCCACGCTGGGGTGCGGGACAGAGGGGAGTTGGGGTGATGCCACCCTGGAGGACATGACAGAGGGGAGTTGGGGCGATGCCACCCTGGGGGACATGACAGAGGGGAGTTGGGGTGATGCCACCCTGGGGGACAGGACAGAGGGAAGTTGGGGCGATGCCACCCTGGGGGACATGACAGAGGGGAGTTGGGGCGATGCCACCCTGGGGGACATGACAGAGGGAAGTTGGGGCGATGCCACCCTGGGGGACATGACAGAGGGAGTTGGGGCGATGCCACCCGGGTGCAGGACAGCGGTGACACTCCGGTGCCCCAGCGGTGCGCGACATCCCCGCAGCCCCCCGCTCCTGTCCCCCGTGGCGGGGGGCGGTCCCGGGCGGTGCCGCACAAAGGGCGCCGGTCCCCCCGCCCCGGGGGCCGCCCCGCACCCCCGGGGGCCGCCCCCGAGCCTCGGCCCAATAAACGCGGCCGCATTTAAACACGGCGCCTCCCCCGGCCCCGCAACGCTCCGAGCGCTCCGCGAGGTCCCGCCGCGCCCGCGGGCACCGGCAGCCGGTGAGGCCGGGACGGGGATACGGAGCATACAGGGATGCAGGGATAGCGAAGGGAAGGGGTACCGCCGAGTCCCGGGGTGCGGCGGGGGGGCCTTTGGCCGCCCCGGTCCCTCCTCCGCGGGCGGTGCCGGGGCTCAGCCCGCCCCTTCCCGTCCCTTCCCGGCGGGGCCGGCCGCGTGTGCGGGCGCCGGGACGGGGCAGCGGGGAAGGGGCGCAGCGGCGAGGTGGGTGCGTGGGGAAGGGGCTCTGGAGGGTGGCGGGGGATGCTGGAGGGGAGAGAGGGAGTGCTGGAGAGGAGGGTTGCTGGAGGAACGGGATGCTGGAGGGAGGAGGGGATGCTGCAGGAAAAGGGATGCTGGCAGTGGGGCGATGCTGCAGGAAGGGGGTCATTGGGACAGGGTCTTGTAGCCAGAGGGTGCAGGGAGGATTTCGGCAGTATCTGCGTGTGGGTGCCACACTGAAGCCCCCGAGGTGCCCTTTGTGTTGGTGACAGCGGTCCGTGGGGGTGAGTGGCACCGGGTGCCGCTCGCCCTCCTGCCAGGGACACCCCATCCCGCCGCGCGTCCCTGTCCCCGGAGAGATGCTCCGAACGCTGAGATCGGGTACGGGACCACTCTGCCTGGGCTGGGTGAAGGAAGCAGCCGGCTGTGGCTGGAGGAATTAATAACAGCAGTTGTTTTGTCATCGGCAAAGCCCTCGCTGTCACCAGGGTGGCAGACAGCATCTGCTGTCTGGTCACCAACCGCGGGCCGCTCGCTCTTGGCGCATCCCTGCAAGGATGGAGCTGAGTCTCTGAGCCAGGAAAGCCCAAACCCACAGCCTAGGAGGTTCCAGCACTGGGTGCACGGGGGTTTTGGGGTGTGAGTGGGTGACAGTTTGGGTGTATCCTGCGCGTCTTCCTCGAGCGCTCCCCAAAGCGGGGCTGGCGGTGGCCGCGTTCTCGCCGTGATTCAGCACAGCGCAGGTTTCTCGGAGCCGGGACATGGCTGAGCTCCTCGGGAATCTCCGAATTCCCTCATTTCCCGGCGCGAGAAGCGTCGCTGGATAAATTACCGGCTCGCTTTGTTTACTTCTGAACTAATCAGCTTTGTGCCTCCACCTTGGGCTTTCTCGCACCCCGAGTTACTGCAGAGCCACTCCAGCCCCATTTGCAAAATCAAACCAGATGGGCGCTTTGTTTTTTCTTTACGGAGGGAAGGCTGGCAGTGAAAAGCCCTATTACAATGCAAATACCGGCCCGGCGTGAATATTCAAACCGCTGCGCTGTTTTTGAAGCTCTTTACATAAATTTATAGTGCTTTTGTAGCCATCGCTGCTTCGCTAATCTGGAGTGGAGTTTGGTTAACAGAATCTCTGCTCTCTGCCAACTTTGGAGGGTTTGGGGGTGTTTTGGGGTGCCCGGGGAGAGGTGGCATTGAGGTGCAAAGTGGGAATGATGAGCGTGGTCAATGGGGAGGAGGACCCGCCAGCTGGAAGGCTGACTCTGGTGGTGACCCTTGAAGAGCCGGGCGTGCTGTCAAGTGATTTACTGATATTTGGGCGCTTCATTGTCCTTTTGGGTTTTGTTTTTCCCTTTCCCTTTGGTTTCTCGGTGTGACCCTTTGTGGAACTGCTGCTCCCAAGAGGATGGGTGGGCTGAATTGGGAAATTACCCCAACACGGTGTGGGGGCTTGGGGGTCTGTGCAGTGACAGGGCACAGAATCTTCTCTGTGCTAACAGGAGACCCGAGGGAACGGCTGGAGCTGTGCCAGGACAGGGTTGAGTTGGATATCAGGAAAAGGTTCTTCCCCCAGAGGGTGGTGGGCACTGACCAGGCTCCCCAGGGCAGTGGGCACAGCCCCGAGGCTGCCAGAGCTCCAGGAGGGTTTGGACAACGGGACAGGAACAGGGTGGGGTTGTTGGGGTGTCTGTGCAGGGCCAGGAGTTGGACTGAATGATCCTTGTGGGTCCCTTCCAGCTCAGGTCATTCTATGATTCATCACAGCCACTTTGCCACAGCTGCTTTGGATGAAATGGTTCATTAGGGGAAGGAGATAATGAGTTTGATGAGACAATCTCAGCCCTGGTTTTTCAGCAAAGGCTCAAGGGTCTGGTTTCGCTGGCTGCTGGGCGTCTCATAAACCTCATCATTAAAAACTGGGGTCCTGGTGGGGTTTGCCAGCTGTGTTCACACTGTCCCATTGTCACAAGTGCAGCAGGAAGGGAAAGTTGCTTTAAACCTGCCCACGTGTGGCTGTGCTCTCCAGCACAGGGTGGACACTGGAGCAGTGACATCCCAGGGAGCAGGTGCTTGTGTTTGGATCCTGCTAATTGCCAGGCCCTCTTTTGGGTCCAGGTGATCAAGAGCAGCAGCAAAAGCAGCGTTTTCTTTGCTGTCCCTTGAAGGTGATGACTTGATGGAGGCCACTGCCCTCCACAGAGGGCTGCTTGGTACCCATAGCCCTTGGCTGGTGATGCAGCCCATGGGGCATCTGGGCAAAGCATCCCCAAAATCTCTGTCTTGTGCTGTTGTGCAGCAGCAAACGTGGTTTTGTGTCAGTCTGGTGAAAGGTGTCCCTGCCCATGGCAGGGAGGTTGGAATGAAATGGGCTTTAAGGTCCCTTCCAACCCAGACCATTCTGGGATTCCTGTTGGTTTTCATCCCAAATAAAGGTAATTGTCCTACTTGTAGTGTTTTTACTTGCCGATGCCATTGATTGACCAGGTAATTTGTGTCTTCATTAGCTGCAGGCTAAAGCGTGGGGGTTGTTATCGATTCCAGGCCCTTAATATGCAAAGCGTTAATTACTGGTTAAGCCTATATTGTTTGAGTTAAATTTAGCTGGGAATTTAGTCCTATCAGGCCCCTACATTGTGTGCCGTGAAGGTTATCTGGCTCTCAGGAGGGGGTGGACTTAGGGGAAGGAAAGAAATGCCGGTGAAAACTTCCTCTTCTCATCATCCCTGAGGGCTTTGCTTCCCTGGACTCGTAGGGAGAACAGACACAAGGAAATAATGTGGTTATGACTCTAAACCTGCACCTTTCAGCGCTGTCTTCTCAAACTGGTCATTGTAGGGGCCTTGAAACGACACAGAAGGCCAGCAATAAATCTGAACAAAGTGATGCCCTACTCAGGGACCGCTCTCCTCCTGGGGAGCCCCCGCTCAGCTGCTGCCTGCCTGCCCCATTATCCCCCCGGCCCGGCCGGCCTCCTGCATCTCAGCTGCTGGCCCATCTGGAGCAGAGATGAAAGGCTGGCCTTTAATTCGGGCTTTGTGTGCCTCTTGTGTGTCCCCCCTCCCCTCCCAGCCCTTTCTCCGGCGCGCGGGTACCGAAGGTGGCTCTGACGCTGCTGACCTCATTATTTTGACTGCTGGGTGATGCCAGGCGACCTCTCCAGCTCAGGTAGGAGGGCTGGGTGGTTTTTTCCCCCCCTTCCTGAAGAGCTGCTGAATAATTCAGCCGGGAGTAGGCATCTTGGGTCACCTTGCGCAGCCGGCTGCGTGTCGGAGCCGGCTGCCTAAGATGGAGGTTGTGCAGGATGCGTGTGGGATCGCTCCCAGCTCCCTGGCACTGACTGACTGACTGCAGGTAGGCAAAGAGCCCTCACTGCTCATTCCTCATGGTTTCTATGCTGGGAAGCAGCAAATCCCATTCCTGGGCTGTGCAAGGTTGGTTGGGTCCCACTGAGCCCGGTGAGCTCCGACCATCCCTTGCAGTGGGGGCATGTGAGGCTGCCAGGGCCACCTTGCCAAAACCTCACCTGGGCTGGAGGGCAGGTCTGGCCCAGGCACCTGGTGTGCTTTTCCTTTGGGGATTGTATTTTTCTTGCTGGTTTTATGGGCTCCCCAATGCTTCCCTCACCTGGAGCCCATCTGGACTCGCCCAGGGGAAGGTTTTGGGTCTTCCTGCTGTTGTGGCCCCAAGAAGGGTGACCCCAGTGCTCCAGCATTGTGGATGCTCAGGGACATGTTGGGAGATGGCATTAACTCTGTGCTGTCTAACTGGGGAAACTGGTTCTGGCAGTGGAGGAGTAGGGTCGGGTGCCAGAGACATCTCCGGGGGGCAGGAGGTGCCTGACCCTGAAGATAAGAGGCTCAAAATTCCTGGGAAGCTCCCTGGGTTGGAGTCCCCTTTGCTGCAGGCTTGGCTATGAGTTTTGGGGCTGCTGGAATGTTCAGGGAGGGCTCTCTGACACCAATATCAGCAGCAGCCACTGTGGAGCCCTGTGGGTGCAGGTGGGAAATGGGGTTACTGGTGTGACATTGGAAAGTAGTTTGTTGCCTTCCTCCTGCTCGGAGGCACACGAGTGTTTGGGTGCAGCCTCCTCCTCTGTGCCTGGAGTTCAGTGTGTCTGCACCCTCCTTCCTCCCTGCAGCACTTGGGTGTTGTGGTAAATCAGCTCAGGAGGGATCTGAGTGGGGGAAAACAGGGGACAGAAGGGTGTGAGGTTCAGGTATGGGAATTTAGGGATGGGGAGTGTCCATGGTCATCCTTGTCCATGTCAGTGCAGGAGGAAGGGCAGCCAGGCTGGGCTGGTCCTGTCCCACAGACCCTGCCTGGCACCAGCCCTGCATCCCTCAGCAATGTGGGATCCTGAGCATGCTGTGCTGGCATCTGCTCCTGCAGCCAGAGGAATCAAGGGCACGGCTGCTGCAGTGCCTGCCCTGGAGATTTCCCAGTGGTTGGGCAGGGGGGTGAGATTGGGCTGCAGCTGGAGCAGCTTTGCTTGTTCTGGGATGTCTGTGGGCACTGCTGGTGGCACAGGCAGCCACAGGAACCCTGTGGGGCTGAGAGGAAGGAGGGCAGGGTGGTGAGGGGGTTTGGGTAGAACCCCTGTCTTGGGGAATGTGGCAGAGACAATAAAATAAAATCCACATGGCTGGACTTGGGCAGTGGTTGAGGCTGGCTGAGCATCCTGAGATTCCCAGTTGTGTCCTTGGGACACCAGGTCCTGGCAGTGCCCGTTGGCACTCTGCACTCTGGGGATGATGGTGGTGGTGCCTGTTGTATCCCCTGGAGTGGTGGCTCATCCACACTGAGGCTCTGTTGTGGCACTGGGTGACACTGCAGCCACCCCAGGCCAGGCTGGTAAATAGATCCAGCCAAATCCTTCATTTCAGACAGGAAATTTCCCTCTGCTCCCCTGCCAGAACAGTTCCTGGGGCTGTGATCCTCTGTTAGCAATGGATGAGAGGGATGGAAAATTGCCTGGGAGGGGAGGATGAAGCCCTGAGGGCAGCTGGGAGGGAACCACCTGAGCTTTGTGTGCCTGGTGCAGGATACCAGAGATTTGGGCTGTTCCCTTGCTGGGGTCAGCTGTGCTCTGGGGCTGGGTTTGCTGCCACTTTAGCAGCATTTTCTCTGCCTTTAGCCAGGGTTTGGCCTGAAGGAGCAGTGCAGTGATTGCTTGGCAGTGCTGGGGGATTGATTGGACTCTTATCTTGGAGGTCTTTTCCAATCTAAATGATTCCACGATTCTGTCTGTGGCACAGGGATGTGTGTTTTGTTCACAGAGGGGTATACATGGTGTCTGTCCTGAAGTGTCTAGGTTGGGGTCTCCTGCCCTCCCCTCTGCAGACAGAGCCCCCCACTCTGTTCTCTGCAGCTGCTGAGCTGTTGTTGCCAGGATGGTTGTTGTTTATCTCCTCATCAAAGCCTCACCTGCAACACCTGGGGATCAGTGGAGCTCAAGGGAACAATTTTCCCCTGCAGCACCTCAGCTGCTCCAGCTGAGCCAAATGAGCTGCTCGTGGAGTCAGTGTGAGGTGGCACTTAGGGACATGCCACATGGGGCTGTCCCAGCCACCTGGGCTGTCCCCTTCCCTCTGAAGGGTTTGGCCCTGCAGGTTTTTTTTCTCCTTGCTCTTTGTGCTGTGTGACTTCTGCCTTCCCCCAGTGGGATGGAGGAGGCTGGAGCAGTGCTGGAGCACCAGGCTCGCTTAATGAGACCAAATAGGAGCCTCATGGGCAGCTCCTGCACCAGCCCTTGGGGTTCTTCACCCTTCCATGCCATGGGCAGCGTGGTCAGTGTTCACCTGGGCCGTTTCTTCCCACAGGTGAGCGTGGCAGGCTATGGGATGGATGAAGCTGAGCAGGACCAGTATGAAGCTCGTCTCAAGGAGCTCTTCGACAGCTTTGACAGCACAGGCACGGGGTCCCTGGGGCAGGAGGAGCTCACTGACCTCTGCCACATGCTGCACCTGGAGGAGGTGGCCCCAGCACTGCAGCAGACCCTTCTCCAAGGAAACCTCCTAGGCAGGGTAAGGCTGGGGGCATGGAAGGGGGAACTGGGGGAACAGGCACACCAGTGTGTGGAATTGTCTTGGAAAAAGTCTCCTTGACTGTAATTTGTGAATAACCAACGTCTTGGAAGCTCTGGGGCTTCAGGACTTGTGGGGTCTGGTCTGTTCAGCAGGGTGGGCACAGGGCAACTTCCAAGAGGGTGATAACAGGGAAGGGAACTGCTCTGCCCCAGCTGGAGGTGGTCTGAAGCTCAGAGGCAGCACTTTAGGCTTAGCCTTGTGCTCTGGGGTGTTTTCCCAATGTCCAAGGCCAGAGCTGGGTCCTGGCTGCTTGGCTCACACCGTGCCCATGCCCCTGGCGCTGGTTGTGCCACTGCTGGCTGGGGTCACCTCCCTGAACCAGCTCACCAAGTGCTTGCACAAACTCTGCAGCCCTTTGGATGTGACTGGGACCTAAATCCAGGGCTTGAGCCTGTGATTTACGTTGGCTTAAGCTGTAGTTAGACTGGTGGGGCTGTGCAGTCACACACGTTTCTCTAAGGTAGAAGATATTGTCCTACTCGGGCAGTCACTGGCTGGGCCACCTTTGTCCCTGTACCTGGTGTTGGTGGTTTCCGAAAGCCACTTTTTGGTTGTGGTTGTACCTTTGGAGAGTGAAGTGCCAGGGCACTGAGCAGCAGCTGTTTGCCCTTGGAGGGATCTCCTCATGTCCTTGCACTTCTGCGTTATGTCTTTCCCACCACACTGTGCTCAGAGTGCATTGGATCCTTCCCTCAAAATCACCCTGAAATCCCATCACTGCTCATTAAAATCAGAAAATGTGGAGCAGGGCAGCCAGAGCTCTTGATAGATAGGAGCTAAGTGGCTATTCCAGCTCCAATTTCCAATCAAACTGCAGCTTTCAGAAGCAAAATTCCTTTAAGGAACAAAGGCTCCTCTTCCCTGCCTGCCCTGGGGCTGTAGCTCTTCTGCTGACAGTGAGTGGTGCTGGAGCTGGAACAGGGATGGATCCAGGTGGAGGTTTCTGACCTTTGGAGTTGTAGTGTTGAATTTCTGGAGCACCAGAGACTTTGTTATGCTCTGTTGTCTTGAGCTGCTCGGATGCTGTTACAGAATCATGGAATGGTTTGGGTTGGAAAGGACCTTAAACCTCATCCAGTTCCAATCTCTTGCCATGGGCGGGGGGCAAGGACACCTCCCACCAGCCCAGGCTGCTCCAAGCCCTGTCCAGCCTGGCCTGGGACACTCCCAGGGATGGGGCAGCCACAGCTTCTCTGCCCAACCTGTGCCAGGGCCTGCCCACCCTCCCAGACACCAATTCCTTCCCAATATCCCTTCTAAATCTGCGTTCCTTCAGCTTAAAGCCATTTCCCTTTGTCCTATGGCTTTGCCACTTGTGGGGTGGTGGCATAGAGGTAAAGGCAGGGCAGTGCTAAATGTGTGGCTGTCCCAGCTGATCAGAGCACCAAAAAGCCCCTGTTAAAGCATCCCAAGTTCTGGGTCACCCTCACCCCGTCCCAGCCAGAGCTCCATCCCTTTGAGCTGCCCCAGGGCACGAGGCATCCCATTTTATTTCATTCCTTTTGTCTTTGGGGATGGTTCTCCCTTATAACCTGCCACTTGAGCATCAGGATAATGTGTCTCCTGTATTTTCTTCCCGTCTCCCGGGTGTCTGTGCTCGTTAGCAGCACCAATGGCCCATGGCTAAGTGTGAGCTGGGTTTAATAGCCCTCGGATCCTTGGGGTTTCCTAGGAAGCTCATCGGGAGAATAGCAGCAAACATGTTGCTCCCTGAGCACAGACTTCTTGCACCTGCCCTGCCAGCTCCTCGCTGCAGATGGTCCCAGCCTTTTGTTTTCCTGCACTTCCAGGGGCCGGGATTTATGGGAGAGCCCTGGGAGGGGAGGGGGATGGTGGGGGGCGATGGTTTTGTCTGCTGAGGGGCAGCTCTGTGGGGCCACGTGCTGGCTTTTGTGCAGGGCGCTCTGCTCCAGGGATGAATGCTCTGTGAGCGTGGAATCATGGAATGGGGTGGCTTGGAAGGGATCTTAAAGATCATCTCATTCCAACCCCTCTGCCATGGGCAGGGACTGCTGGGTTGGGCAGGGAGCTGAGCTGGCATCCCATGAGTGAGGGGCTGGATACCTGTGATGGTTTGAGGATTAATGGGGTCTGGTGGGGCCAAATCCCCCAGAGCTGTTTTCCTCCTGCGATTGTGTGCGGAGGCCACGCTCGCAGCAATTCCTGGGATTCCTCAGGAAGGGTTTCCTCACAGCTGGTGGTGGGAGCAAGGGGATGGGTGCAGGCGTGTCTGTCTGTCTGTCTGCCCTCCCTGTGCCCTTTAATTAGCAGCAAACTCATGGTGTCTTGGGGACAGCACACGTGGGCTGGGGTTGGGTGATGTGCAGGGATGGGGTTGGTCCCTGGATGTCATTTCCCATCCCTGGAAGTGTCCAAGGCCAGGTTGGACAGAACTTCCAGCAATCAGGGCTAATGGAAGGTGTCTGTGCCCATGGCAGGGGGTGGAACAAGAGGAGCTTTAAGTTCCCTTCCCACCCAAGCCATTCTGGGACTCTCTGAAGTCGGGCACCTGCAAACCCTGCGCAGGGACTGTCCTTGGCACCGTCCTGGAGCAGAGATGGGGAGCTCAGGTTTCAGCTGCAGTATTGCTTTGACAGCCTCAGCAAGGACACCCCAGTGTGGGGTTTCACTGGTCAGCTCCCTTCAGTGCTGTGGCTGGGTGACCTCTTGCAAAATATCCTCCCTCTGTGCCCACAGGGTGCTCTTCCCCTTGGTGTGCAGTGGGGGTTTTGCATGCAATGCAGGAGACTTCACTGCAAGGTTGCAAGATGGCCCTGTTCTGATGTTGCTGCAAGATTGCCCTGGTAGAACTCAAGGGAATGGCCTGAAGTTGTGTCAGGGAAGGTTTGGGTTGGTTATCAGGGCAAGATCCTTCCCCCAGAGGGTGGTGGGCACTGCCCAGGCTCCCCAGGGCAGTGGGCACAGCCCCAAGGCTGCCAGAGCTCCAGGAGGGTTTGGACAACAGGACAAGGACAGGGTGGGATTGTTGCGGGGGGTGTCTGTGCAGGGCCAGGAGTTGGACTGGATAATCCTTGTGGGTCCCTTCCAGCTCAGGATATTCCATCATTTTATATCTTCTCCGCCAGACATTTCCCTCTGCAACCTTCTGGCTGCCTCTGCTAAGCAGGAATTTGCAAACAGGAGCAGAGCTTTGGGAATAGGAACTGTGCTTGAAGATGAAGGAGAGGGAGCTGGAAGGAGCTGGGGGTGCCAGTTTGCCCCGGAGAGGGGCGGGTGTGCCAACTGCTTTGCATGGCAGGGGCAGACAGCGGGAAGCAGCAGGTACCTTGGCACAGGCACACACTCTTTCTAGTGCAAATCAGTCACAGCTTCAGAGGGCAGGGGCTGTAAAGCAGGCTCTGGATTTCTCAGAGGAGCTGGAGTTGCTCAGCAGCCACAGCCTGGTTGGTCCCTGAGTCCCGCGGGGAGGCTGGGCCGGGCTGGCAGTGCCTCTGTTGGTGTTTAGTCTTGTTTGCCTCTGATTTCCTTGTCCTGGGAAAATTCCCCTCAGCAGGGAGTTGGTGGGCTCTGTGCAGTGCTGGGGGGTTTGCAGGGCCACGTGGCCTGTGCCTGGTGCACATCTCTGGGTGGGCACAAAGGTTGTGCCATTGCATCCCAAACTCTGCTGCGTTGGGACTGGTTTGGATCAACCATGAGCAGACACACAAGTTGGCAGTTCCAGAATGGAATGAACAGAATCCCAGAATGGTCTGAGTTGGAAGGGACCTTAGAGCCCACCCAGTGCCACCCCTGCCATGGGCAGGGACACCTCTCACCAGCCCAGGTTGCTCCAAGCCCTGTCCAACCTGGCCTGGGACACTCCCAGGGATGGGGCAGCCACAGCTTCTCTGGGCACCTGTGCCAGGGCCTGCCCACCCTCACTCAAGGCTTTGTGCAACTTTTGTGGCTTTCCTGTCCCATGCCAGCCTTGCCAGGCTTGTACTCAAGCCCAGCTCAGCTGTATTTCTCTAAGCACTCTCTGTGTGCAAACACACAGCATCCAAGGTCAAATGTGCACCAGAGATTGCTTTTCCTGGTTATCTGGTGTTAGGAAAACCTGGGGAAAATCTCCTCCCTCTGCCAGCTGGGGCTCCACCTCCAGAGAGGGGTCCTGCCACCACTGGGAAGGCGTGTGGAAACCCCCTGTTGCTGTCCCTCTGCTGCTGATTTGCATTTTAAATCCTGCTGTGCAGCCAAGCAGAGCCCTGGCACAGGGGGTTGGAGCTGTGGGCACGTCCTGCCCTGCAGCCTCATCTTCCGTGGGCTCCTTTGGGTGTCGTGGTCATGGTCAAATCGCTCTGTGGCCGCGGTGCCAGAGCCATCTGTGCCTTGTGCAGCTGAGTGAGGGCTCAGCCCCTTCATCCTTCCTCCTCTTCCTCAGTGCAAACACAATTGGTGGGCTTGTTGTGCAGACAGGTGATGTGTCAGTGGTGCTGCACACCTGCCCAGGTGATGGTACTCTCTTTAATTCAGTGTTTGCATGAGTGATGCAAAGGGAGTTATAGTTTATTTTCTTGAGGTCCCATCCACACCCAGCCCAGCCCCCACCCAAGGGACCAGCTCTATTGTCACTGTTCCCTTCCTGAGATGATCCCATGGGGAAGGGAACCTGTTACTCCAATACCCTCATCTTTTATTCATCCTCATTTAGTCTAAATGTCAAGTGGGTTTTTTTTTTCAATCGGGGGAAATTCTCCTGTCTCTGTAAACTGTCCTTTGGAAGTACCAGCAGCGTTTGGAAATGGATGGCAGCAATTAGTATTCAGATGAAGGTGTCCCTGATGAGTCTCTTCACTGAACATATTTTTAATTGTGTTTAAAAAACATAGAATCATAGAATTGATTGGGCTGGAAAAGACCTCTGAGGTCATCAAGTCCAGCCCTTGGGCCAACTCCAGTCCCTTTACCAGATCATGGCACTCAGTGCCACGGCCAAGCTCAGCTGAAAAACCTCCAGGGATGGGGAATCCACCCCCTCTCTGGGCAGCCCATTCCAATCCCTGAGCACTCTCTCTGCAAAGAAGTTTTTTCTGCTCTCCAACTTCAATTTCCCCTGGCAGAGCTTGAGCCCCCCGTGCCCCCTTGTCCTATTGCTGAGTGCCTGGGAGAAGAGACCAACCCCCACCTGGCCACAACTTCCCTTCAGGTTTAACAGTGTTTGAGCCCACAGGGGTGATTGGCAGTGCCTGAGCTGTGGTGTGAGGTCTCCCCTACACCCCCATGGCTCACCTGTGTCCCCTCCCTGCCTTGGGGCTTATTGGCTTTTGAGGGGGGGGTGCTTGTTTGACCCAAAAAACAAGCTAGTGAACTTCAAACCTGAACTTTGTTGTCTGTGCAGCATTAAAATCCCCTCTGTGGCTCTGCATTCATGGCAATCACCTCTGCCAGCCAGAGCAGCTTCACTGGGTTCTTGAAATATAAAATCTCTTATTCAATGCTGAAAATTCTTCTAAGATTTATTTAGCCCGAAGAAATTATAGAAGGCAGCTCTGCCTGGCCACTGCCCCATGTCAAATAGCTGCTCCAGCTGTCCCCAGCTTTGTCCCCCACGGCTGGAATTGCTGACATTCCCTGGCATGGCTGGGGAGGAGCTGGAACCCCTTTGGGTCTGTTCATGGCTCTGAGGCAGGAGACTTTCCAGGAAGGCACAGATGGAAAAGAGGGGTTGGAAAAAAAGCCCTCAGTGTCAGGTTCATCCCTCTGTGGTTTTTCTCCAGCCTTGGTAGTCCCAGTGCTGCTCTCGTGGAACTGCAGGAGCTGGGGCAGGGCTGCCCTGGGAAGGGTGGGATTTTTCTGCACTCCACTTTAGGAAGTGGGTTTTGAAGCTTAATTAGGGCAGTGGAGCATTTCCACAACTGAGCCTCATCCCTGATCAGGATTGGGATCTCTGTAGGAGCCACTGACCCTGGTAGGTCACCTCAAGCAATGGAGATGTTCTCTGCTCCTCTGGATGTGTTGGTTCAGCTTCTTGCTTGCTGGAAAAACCCAACCAATGCATGAAAACAGTGGCTGTGGCTCATTCTGTGATTGCAGGAGTTTTTCCCCCCATGCCCAGGGATGCTGGCTGTGTCTTCATGTCCTTTGCTGTCACTTCTCCAGGCTCCAAGGCTGAGTGAGCCCAGACTCCTTTGTTGTCAGCAGACACAGGCACTGCTATTTGAGCGTGGTCTGAGTGGTTTCCATCCCTGCCCATCTTCCTGCTGGATTATTGGCCTCATATTTAACAATCTGCACCACTTCATTTCCTCTTTCATTCCTTTTTTTTCCCCCCCACAGGTCCACTTTGATCAGTTCAAAGAAGCACTTATCCTCATCTTGTCCAGAACCCTGTCAAATGAAGAGCACTTCCAAGAACCAGGTAAAAACCAGAATTATCTAAAATACTGCATTTTCCTTGGCTGAGCAGACATGAGTGTCTCTCATGGAGGAACTTAGAGAAAATGCTTGTTAGGTGCTGAGATTGGCCATCCAAGCAGAAGAGCCTGACTTAGGGAGAAGGAGAGTTGATGTCTGTTGTGGAGCCTTGTGAAAAAGCATTTTCAGAGCTCTAAGATATTTCTATCCCATTACCATGATCTAAATGCCCAGAGAGGCACGTGATGTCTGTGTGTGGACAGCTCTAACAGCACTTCCCGTGCTCAGGATGTCTCAGGGCTGCAAAATGGGCTGAGGGATCTCCATCCTACAGCACTTCTGTGGCCAGGGATGCTTTAGGAGTGGGGAGCTGTGGGCAGGCAGTCAAATGGCTCACTTGATGCTGGTGCTTTTTCCCAGCTGGGTCTGGTGTTGATTATTATGCTCTTTTCAAGTCCATTTTATTTCTTTTGTGTAGGAAGCTTCCTTGTATTTCTCCCAGGGAACAATCAGTCTGGTCCAAAGTGTTCCTGAACAAGGTGAACTCCCTGGCAAACCAGGTTGAGGCTGGTTGGAGAATTCCAGAATGGTTTGGGTTGTAAAGGGATCTTAAATATCATTCTGTTCCAATCCCTGCCATGGACGGGGACAAATTCCACTATCCCAGG
>VWZD01007183.1:30063-42891 GCA_013396695.1 Sakesphorus luctuosus | reverse complement strand
AAAAAGAGCAACCAAAAAACCTCTGGTAGGGTCCTCCTGGAGCAGTTATATTTATGGACAATGTCAGTGTCATACCTCCGCTGTCTCTGAGGTGAATTCTCAGTCTTTTCCCAGTGAGGCAGAGACAAGGGGGTGAACAACTCATGTGGTGCAGGATGGAGCCTTTTTTGTGAGGGAAAAGCAGACTCTCTCTGTCTGTCCTTGTCCTTTGTTCAAAAAGAAGGAAAAGTTGGGAGTGGAGGAGTGGTGATAATTCCCAGAAATCTCCTTGCAGTCCAAGTCGGTCCTTAGGAAGAAAATGGTCTGCAGTGTGTCCTGAAGCAGCTGTGCCTCTCCTCTCTCTCTCTGAAGCTCCGGGTGCCCAAAGATGGAGGGGGAAAGGCAAGGAGCAGAGCCAGAAAAGACGTCTCACCAGCTCAGCAAACAGCAGCTCTTTTCCTGCAGCTGCCCAGAACTGAAAAGTCAAACCAGCACACGGGGAAAAACCTCTCCCACCCCAAGGTGCTGCGGTTCTGTTTCTTACCTCCACCACACCATTCAGTTGGAATCTGAAGTCATCAGCCATCTTTTGTCCTCAGTCCTGGCACTCCAAGCCCAAACCTTTGTGTTGGTAGGGTGAGAAAAATTCTCTAAGGGACTCCTCCCAAAACCACTTTCCTTTGTTTGAACCTTTAACATACACATATTTTAACTACAGTACTTTAAAACAGAAAGAGATTGCTGATATGAGCAAAACTAGACATGCAATTAATGTGGCCAAAAATAATGAAAGTGTTTGGGTTTTTTTATTACTGTGTTTATAAAGATGAGAGAGCTCATAGCTTTGGAGAGAAAAACCTTATCTGTTGCAGGGCTTAAGCTGTTTAAATTCTTGTGCACAAAATATTTCCACTGGCTTCTTTTGATTTTCTTATATTTGCAATAAGCACACATTTATATAACTTAATGAGAGAGGGTCCTAATCTGTAAGTTGCCACTTCCTATAGTTGATTTGTCCCCTACAGATATCTCTGCTTTGCATCAGCCTATGAATAGCTCTTATATTAAAATATAGATAAGTTCTGCATAAGAGGCACTTTATCCTTCTCAGTAGTATGCTTGTCTCATGTCTTATTAGGAATCATGAGGATAAGTGACATATCTCTGCTTAATGGAAATATTCTTTTTTTGTCCTAAGATTCTTGAGCTGAGCAGTATTTACTGGTATATCAAAATTTGTATGGATTAGTTTGGAGTTATTAATGTGCTATCATAAAGTATAATATGGTACTCTACTTTAGAATTTTACTGGTGAAATTCACTGTGGTTTCTTTGAACCAACATCACAGACCCAGATTTATAACATTGCAGTCTCTTAATGTGTATGGATTTCATTTTATTTTATTTTATTTTTGTCCTTTATTTTAAACTATGCAGCTCTTGAACTACTAAGCTGCTGTGTGATTTATAAGCAGATTGGAAACTTAGTAAACGAAATAGTGAGTAGATTTCAATGTTATTGAAAGAAGAGTTCTTAGAAATGTCTTACTGGTAAGTTCTTCCATCTGCCAATATTTCTGTTCCTTTAGTCATATGTTTTCTTAGCACTATATCTAAGACTCTTTTGGAAAAAATGTCAATAGCAGTAACAAACCAAAAAAGAAAGCTTTGGAATCAAAGAGAAAAGCTATAGTCTTAAAAGCATTTGCAGAAAAGAGGAAAATAGTTTCTTATGATTCAGACAATAACATTCTTTTCCTTATATCAAAGTAAATATTTTGAGGTAGGGAGACATAAATTAAAAATCCATAAAATATTTCTGATCTAGGAGTCTTACAGGTCTAGTTAACACTCTTCTCATGAGATGGAGTATTTACTAGATGTGCAAAGATTCATGGAAAATTGTTTGTACCTCAGTCACACTTGGGCCTCAAGAATGCTAGTCTGATTATGTGCAAAAGGCCCTGTAAATGCCTGTAACAGCATGGAAGGCAGACACACACTTTTTGGGCTTCCTGATCATAAATCCATTAGCCTAACCTATTTATTCAGTCCTTGGCAAAGCCAACTTGGGAAGAGCTACTGTTGTTGAATGTAGAAACTCCTTTACAATAGACACTGACTTCTAAAGCGTCCTTATGATGGATGAGTTGGCATGAAATTCACCTATCACATCTCCCAACACTCCTAAGAACCTTTCACACAGTATGTCTTTCACAATCCAGAGTGACTCTTCTGAGTGATAAATTGCCTCTTAACAGAGTAGTATTTTCAGTGCAAAATTATGCAACACATCAAAAGTGAGAGTTTGGGACAGTCTTTGGTAAGCAGAGTTGAATAAGAAATTAAATCGAGTGCTGTGCTGATTATGTTACTCATTTACATATATAATTCAGTAAGTCTTCTTCATTCTCAATGTACTGGAACTCTCATGAAGACTTTTCATCCTCCTTCAGTAACATACAATGCAAGGACTTACTGGTTTACTCCAGTCAGCTACAAGTCAAACTCATAACTTAGGTTGTCATGTATTCCAGTTATGACACATTTTTCAAAGAAAGGAAATTAATGACTTATAAAATATTTAATAGATTGAAAAATATTGGTGTTTAGGGGAGGAGTTGGATTTTTATTTTAATAATTTTATTTGTAAATATCAATTTTTAAAACACCACACAGGTTGACCAGTGAAATACAATTAATTTGAGACTATGTTCAGGTCCCTTTGCCAATGACACTAATGTCTTAGGACTCTTGATCTTGGGTTCAACAACACATACATGTTCCTAAATAATATTTATGAGTTTCCATAGGTCTTGTTGCCAATAATTTACTGGAAATTGGAGATGGAAACTCAACATTTGAGTTATAAGAAAGAATAAAAATTTACTCTAGGATTTTTGAGTAATACATTTAGTGTAGATAGCTGGGTATGCAGCAGTGCCAGCTGCAGATTTAGGCTCTAGATGTGAAGCCCCAGGCTGTGACCTGCTCCCTCTTTGCATAACAAAGGTCACGGGGACTTGTGGCCTAGCCATGGGATGGGACACTGAGAGAGACAGCAGAAACCGAGGACCTGAAACTTTCCTGGGCTTAGACTGAGTGGATAAAAGACCAGGGGTGTCTTTGTCCAGGATCCCTCCTTGGAGGCACCAGCTCAAGCTGCTATTTAGTTGTTGCACCATGACTAAATTATTTTAAGGCTTGTGACATCTCAGACTCTGGTGTAGGAAATCTGGGGTTGAGCCAGTGAGTAAACCTTGTCTGACTGTGTGAGTGTCAGGGGTGTTAAGCAGGGCACCAGTCGGCTCACTGGAGCCACCCACTGAGAAAGTGTCTCTGTCCCAGCTCAGGTGGTGCGGGTGTGACTGTCAGAGTAGCTCCTGGATGGTCAGACAGGGAAGTTTCCTAAGCTTTTCCTAAACCAAACTTATGCTCACAAAATTGTTGGAATTTATGTTGGTACATGGTTTTATCTTCTAACTCCGGGAGAAGGTGAGAGTCTTTAGGTAGAAAAAAGGAAATTTAAATATCATTGCATCATCTGTTAAAGAGTAGTTTAACTGTATCTTCAAAACGATTTTACTCATCTGTGAAATAATTTTTCCTATTTAAATTACTATGCACATATTTTATATAGAAAGGAATTTTTTTCCTAAACAGAAACCTCCATCTGTGAAGCTCAGTTGAAGACATTTATTACCCTCAGGGAATATATTTTTCTATTGCATATGTGATAGTAACAGCCCTAGAACAAATTCATTTTTCATGAATATATTTTCATTTGCATTCTGCATTCTAGGCCATGTCCTGTAGAGTGGGTAGTGGAGATGCTTTCCTGAGCATGCTTAATTTTAGTTGTCTCTTTTGCATAGTCTTGGATGATTATTTTAACTAATGGTTGATAGCAATTTACCACTAAGAGGACAACTAGTATATTATTAGATGGAGGAGAGATTCCTCCTTCTACAAAAATCTGTGTATGTTTTTTTAGCTCACAGAAGCTTTGAGTATATTTGTACTTGTTTAGGTTTTTCATGTCATATGAAATGTCTCTCCCAGACAAAAATCAGTAAGGGAAGAAATATTTCTGCCAGAAAAAAACTACACATAATTTGATTTAGGTCATCTTTCTCTTTTTGGTTGTATGGAGGGTTTTTTGTTTGTTTGTTTTGAGAATGTGTGCTTTGGTTTAGTGTAGTTTCAGAAAGTAGAGTGAAAATCATCTAAATTCTATCTGTTTAGTATTCTTCTCGAGTAAAACTGTGAAGAGGAAGTTTTTGTGCCCAGGAATAATGCTCCAAAAGACTTTTTTTTAGGCTTCTTAGAAAGTTCACATAAACTAGACATGGACCTGAGGAGATGGGTTAGTGGGCAGAGTGAAGGTTAGGAGACACACATGATGGAAAAAATTTGTCTCATGGCTGTCCTTATTGTAGATGCATACAGTAAAATACATTCAGTGATCACAATAAAATGCAGTCACCTTTGCAACATTCCTTACACAACAGCTGTTTAATTGTGCACAACAACATAGCAGTAATACACAACCACTTTAGTGGCAAAATATTCCCTTCACTATTAGAAAATTATGCAGAGAGTTAATAATAAGGACCACAATGCAATTAGGGACAGTCCATTCACGTACGTGAAGTACAGAGCATCCAATTGAAAATATACTGTGGGACATATAACAACCATAATGTCCAGGACACCAATTTTTCTGAATTTGATTTTCTTAGGTAGTGTGGAGTGCTGGTTTAAAGGTAAACTGGCAGGAGAAATGAACCCAACACAAAAGAGACTATAAGTCAGAGTTACAATTTAATAACAATATTACAATGAATGCAATGTCACAAAAAGAAATGGGTTTTAACCCGCAAAACCCAGACGTATAATTCAGACCCCTGGGGCACAAACACCATGGTGTTTGTTAGCCTCTGTGGTGAGACCCATGTGGTTCCCCCGAGTCCAAAGTAAAAGGAAGTGAAGGACCTGTTGTGGCAGAGGACTGTTGGAGTCTGGTGAAGAGTGGTGGTCACAGTCTGGTCGAGAGCGGTGGTCTCCTCCTATCGAGGTTCTGGTCCTCCTCAGCATCTGACAAGTGGACTCCCAAGTCCCAAAACCCCCCAAGATTATATCCCCTCAGGTCTGAGTGAGATCACCCAGTACCTCTCTCAGGGTGGGGAGCTCCACAATGGTTGATCTAACTCTGTGAGTCATGGGATATTTTTGGATTCATTGATGGCCTATTAGCAGACACGACCCCTCAGGCTGGGTGTGGAGGTGCTAACGAATTCCTAGAGGACAGTTATCACAGCTCTTATCCTGCAGGTGTCTCTCACACTTAGCTCACACCCTGAGTGGTTGGATGTGCCCTTGGCAGCTACTGCAAATGGTCCATTAACAGTTCTTGGGAAATGAACAGAGGGTGTAAAATACATAGCTTTGGTTACACCCATACAGTGATAAAAAGGTCTCACCTCCCGAACTAGGACATGTGGAAAGCCCTTAACAAGGGTGCAATTCAGAGCATAAACACCCATGCATTAAAAAAAAAAGACCAAAATCTTACATTGTGGAAATGTAGACCTGTCTTATACTTTTGCGTATATGCAATTAGATAAATCATTTATAATCATGCACTTTTATATGAAATTTTAGTTATATAAAAAGAATTAGAAGCTCAAAGTCCCAGTCTAAAGCAGCTAAAAGAGATCAAAGTGTTTGAAGTTGATGCAACAGAGGTTTGCAAAATTAAGTAGCAGTTTGAACTTTGACAGCTTAAATTTTCAAATCAGCCTAAACTTCAAAGGATTTATCTTCTTTCAGAAATAGATTTGAATGGGAAAAAAAAAAAAGCATATGCTGACATCTACTTATTGTTCCCATACTGGAAATTCTTTTCCTTTGACATGCCTTGTCTCTGAGGCTTGGATTTACAAGCAACTAGACACTGTTACACAGCAATTTTCAAACCCATAAAACTTCCTTTGAGGAGAAATGACTATGCTAGCCTAAGGTCTGTCCTCTCAAATGGACTTTCATCCTCAGCTGTTTCTTTTCATTATTTGAGGGTTAGCACTTGACCTTGCTTTTCTGCTATGCAAACCAGGACTATATTAATACAAATTATTCAGAAGGTAATTGTCCAATTCATCATTAAGAACACAATTATAAAATAAAACTGCTGACCTACAGTGTAAAAGAAGCAAGTGTTATCAGTGTTAAAAGTCAGTCTGGATAAAAATGATTTTGCATTTGTACCACTGTAACAAATTAGGCTTCAGGGAAAAAAGTATTCTTGTGTAGTTCCAGAGAGCATCCTGTATGCACAAAACCCTCAGGGCAAAATACTACTTTTGGCAAATATTAAATAAAGGCTTTCAAGCAGTCAGAAGGTACTTAATAAAACTGAAATTAGGACTATTATTTACATTTATTTACAAAAATAAACAGAAATGTTCTACTTCTAGTGTCACCAGGTTTTATGGCTGGGCCATCTCTTTACTCAGATGCCACTTGTTGCCTAGTTTTTTTTTTTATTATTATTCTTATCTTTCCAATTTTTATAGATTTTAGAAGTAATTGTAGCAGAATGCAGATTTTAATGTGTTACCATTAAGTTCGATGTTTATGTATTCTAACCCTTATCTCATAACAATGCCTCAAATTCCTTTAGCTATTTAGTCTTCTTTTCAAGGTAGAAAGTTGAGTAATATCTTAAGGCCTGTGCTACGAGACATAAACAGTGGCAGAGTGACCTCGAAGCCAGAACACTTGAAAACCTCCAAGTGCCCTGCGTGCTATGAGGACAAGAAAGATGATGAAGAAGGGGTTCCACTGTCCCCCAGACTCAAATCCTGATGGGATGTGCTGGGGGTGGGATGGGGCTGGACTGAGGGTGATGTGTAATGAAGGGATTGGGTGAACAATATTATAAAAACCATGGAAACCAGAGTTTGGAGGGCTCATCATCATGTATTTCTGAACACCCTAGGCCTGAACACTAAAGAATCTACCCTTTTTATCTTATCCTACTCTAATTTGGGTCGGAGTCCTGCTTTTTGGGGTCTCTCAAGGCATCACACTTCATTATGGCCTTTACACTCTTTAGCATCCTGAAAGTACTGTCTTTGGATGTGGTGAGGTTTTTTTCTTTTTTTTTTTTTGTTTTGTTTTTGTTTTGTTTTGTTTTAAGTTTAGATAGAAGTAAGTAGCAAAAAAATGTGTTGATTAAGCTTTCAGGAGGAAAATTAATTGAAAGACTGAAGATTTCTGGCCGTGGAAAAGCTGGCAATCCCTTAAGCTTAATGCTAACAGCAAAACTGTTTATGTGGTGTCAGTGTACATTTGGTTTTGTTCTCTACTATTAGTAATGTGTAAACTTGAGTTTTTGTATTCAGTGTTAATTAGAAACTAAAAGCCTCAAAAAATTCTGATAGTAGATGAGACATTGTCTGTAAGAATAAAAGAAAGGAATATCTGTGACTCTGGCTCCAACCTTATAAATATTGTGGAATAATAGAAGCAAAGCCGTAGAGTAAAGCAGTTAAGAGTTAAGGAACCAAAATCCTCCATGCCTGTTGGGGATTTTACTTTAGAGTAGATCTAGTGTAATCTAGCCTGGTCTGTTGGATTTACCAGAATCTGAAGCACATTAAGTTTATACTTGTAGTGTTTCTTCCAGTTAGTTTTCTCTGAAAGAAAACCTGTTTATATGCCTTGAGTTCTGTGATGTGAACCACAGAGCTAGAGTAGGAAAACTCAGAATTCAGTTCAAGAGTGCATTCCTGGTCTGAAATAAAATGCTAAGGCAGACACATCCTTAGAGTAGCATTTGATTTCCAACCAGCTGGTGCTGCAGGCTACTTTTCTATGTGTGGACTGGCAGGACTGTGGGATCATAGAATCATTTAGTTTGGAAAAGACCTTTAAGATCATCGAGTCCAACTGTGCAACAGTAACCCATATGGAGTTCCACTCTCCTCCCTCCCCACATGCACAGAAGACAGATAAGTACGTAACTTATGCTGTCTGCAAAGCACAGTATAGTTTGGGGTAGAATTTAAAAAGAAACTGTAGCCATAAAAATAAGTTTTAGGATTAAATTTTGGAACTTTGCACACAAACACACTAGAGTAAAAAACTGATTTCATTTTTACTTATTTGCAAGGAGATTTTAATATGTCCTTTCTAATGGAGTCTCATGATAATTGAGCAGTAGTCCCACCTTTGAAATGTTTCTGCTTTATGTGAGTAATTAAATATGCAGAACAACACGGATCAGAACTCAGTCTGTTGTTTGTTTTAGATTAAAATACAGAGCCTCTTCTTTTTCCCCCTTTATTGTTCCTTCCTTGGAAAGACTTTGAATAATGTTTGATTTACTTGATTTTCCATGAAAAGATAATTTTTCTTTCATAGAAAAAAATTAAAATATGAATTGGAAATCATGGCTCTCTTCCACATAAGTTTAATGGTGTTCTTTGAATTTGTAACATACACATTTCACAGGTTTTACATTTGGATTCAGTTTAGCTGAATCCTTTTGCATCTACACTGAATTAAGAGGACTCTTGCAGTGCATCTTCCAGTTCTATTTTATTCTTAAGGAATCCAGTTCACATCACAAATCAATGGACATCAAGTCAAAGACATTTGGAAAATAAGATTCAAAAATGCAGTACAAACTAGAACACTGATGGAGTAGTCTCTTATATGTATGTAACTATGAATGAAAACCAAACGTAATTCATATTTATATGGTATCAATAAAACTAGCTTCATTAGGTGAATGATTAAGACTTGTACATACGGTTCCTTGGCAATTGTTCCCCACAGATATTGCTGTATTTTCTAAATACTGCATTCAAAAGACTGGCTAATTGGCCTATCGCCTATGTAAAATGATAACAATTACAGTATCCTTAATATGATTACTTCATCAGATAAAATGAAGGCATAATTGAGTCTCTTGGTTTAAAGTTGAGAGGAATGTTAGAAAAATAAGAATGTGTTTAAAGGTGCCTGCTGTCAAGAGAAGCTTTGTTTCAGTAGATTTCTCTTTTTATTGTGTGAGCAATTTTTATGGCTTTCATACTCTGTGGTGAAAGCACCAGGGCTTAAAATCAGAACTGACTTCTCTAATCTGTATAAATTTTCAATTCTGTAATTTTGTCATGCATGATTTAGCACTGTATAAATTCCAATTTGCATTAAAATGTAGTTTTGTTATATCAACAGAGAAGTAGGATTTCAGTAAGATTGTGCAGACTTATTGTACAGTTCCACTAACTCAACTGCAAAACATATATATGTTTTTCCCTTATTTAATCTCTAAATTTAATTTAAAATTTTAATACTGTTTTCATAGGTGTGGGGTGATGGCGCTTGATGAGTTAAGGGAAACGCCTCAGCACCCTGCAGGAGACCCAAGGAGCCACCCCTCAGGCATCTGTCTATCACCCCCAAAGTATTGACTTTAGTCACACAAACTACCTAAAATAAAAAAAAAAGGTATAAAAAGAGATATAGTATAAACCAAAACTGGGAAGAAAAACTTCCACCTGTGGGAGGGCAACCTACGAGCTACCCTGTCTCATCCATCCCATTGGACATTGCAGGGGTAAGCAACCAAATTCTTACTTTATTTTCTTATGCTTTAATAATTATAATTCGTTATAGCTCATTGGGTGTATACTTGTTAATGGAAAGCGACTATATTTTTCCTGTTGCTTTTCTTTTGGGTTACTGAGTGTGTTTACATGTGGTGTTGAACTCTTGTGTTTCTGTTTAGTAATCCTCTGTTAGTTAAGTTTGTTATGGGAGTGGTATACTGCTGGGGTGGCCTGTAAAATGTGTGTTGTGTCAGTGTCTTTTGGGGTATTCTGTACAATCCTGCAGCTAAATGTTATCACCGACTAAGTAACCCATATAGTCATTTTCACGTACTTGTACTAATAAATGTTATTTCGGGAGCTGTGGTGAGGAAAGTTCTTTTCTTGCTATTAAGTGTGGTCTCATGTCAGAGGTCAGAAACCCTTCCAACCTCTGTGCTATCCATGTCATTAGGCAGAGCTGGAAACATAAGGCTCTGATTTTCTGGAGGCGCTTATAGCTATTAAGTTTTCCCTAGCTTAAGTGTGTTCCTTAACAGGGAGGTCAAAAATCTTTCCAGCCTGTGTTCTGTCCAGTGTCATCAGGCAGTGCTGGGTTCACAAAGCTTTGATTGTTCCAAGGAAGCTTACAGCTAGTAAATTTATATTAATACAGATGAGACTAGAAATCTTTGCATTTCTGTCTCCTGCCCCCCCTTTCTCGTGACAATAGGGAAAAAATAGTTTGTTAATTATTTAAACTCCTAAAGAAGAAAGACGGTTGCTTTTATACATATCAAATGTGTTCACCTTGTTACATGGATGTATGTTTAGCTTTCATTTCAAGTATCTCTCATCTAAGGAAAAATATGGTAATTTTTTTCAGGTGATCAGCTTGGACTCACTTGCTTTTCACTTCAACCCTCAGTTAATATGTGGGACCTGAGGATAAATGTTCACTAGATGATTTCCAGACATTAGCTGGAAATTCTGTTCAGTTCAAATGAATTTTCATGTCAGCCTTTCCTGAGGACTTTGATACAGTAATACTAAAAATAGATTTCTAAATCATTATAATGATGAAAGGATCTTATATCTGATTTATACTGCAAGTTTAGCCTTTATTCAGTTTTTACTATTCACAAATAAACTCAGATCGATTCAAAGTATTTCTCCGATAAGAAACTAAACCTCAAAATGTTAATCCAGATTATACCTAGTTAATGATAATCAGTATGATTGCTTTCTAAAATAAAGCATCAATGCTGAAGAGACAGATAACAATGAAATCCAAACTCTTTTGGTAATCAACAGGCAGTAGTTTGATAATTTTTATTGTGCAGTTTTGAATTTCAATTTTGCACTAAACATGAACATTCTTGATATAAACTGTAAGACAATATTAAAATAGAATACATTCTGGTTTATGGTCCCCTAAGATCTGATTTCAGATGGCTTTTTTTGTCTTACTTTCTCATTATTCTTATCAGTTTGTAAGACTAAAATTATCTCTCAGAAGTCTCAAGGGCTTCACTGAAGACTTTTTTCCCCCTTTCATTACCATTTTCCACAGTTTTTAAAGCCATCTTCTTAAATTAGAACTGGCACAAGAGAGCCCATATTAATTTAGGAAAATGTTTATTTTGGGCTTGAAATAATTTAATCAAAGAAAAATAATGAAACTTTTTGTCTTACTTTCAGATATAGCCCTGTGGCAATTATTTGAGTGTTAGTTACTGTGTTAGTCTAACCTTTTAGCAGATAAGAAAAAAGGGTGGACTAAACCTCTTTCTGTCACAGATGTGAGATAATTTTTATCTTCTTTTCCTTTCTTCTTCATTTTTAGGACCCTTCTTTACAGCTATTTTTCTTCTAACATCATGCCTGCTTCTTTCTTTCTCCTTTAGTTATTGTCCATCTTGAGAAACCAGTACAAAATTCCTGGTCACTGCTGTTGTTGTTTAAAGACAATAATCCCTATTTGTAGAAGGTATTATAAGACACAATGTAAAAGAAAATTGATTTGGTTTTGAGAGATATATCTTCTTTTTGCAGATCCCACTCTTTACTGGAATATAGCCTTGGAAAAATCATACCATGGCTTGTGTATAACCTCTTAGAATTTGTCTACTGTTTGTCTCTTCTGGCAAGTACTAGGGCTAGGATGGGATTATAAATTTTCATGAACTTTTAGACAGAACAACAGTGTAATAAAATAAGGTAAGGGAAGAGTGGAGAAAAACAATAATGTTAAAGTGTGTTATTCTGCACTGAACATTTTAAGACCTCTTTCTTAATTGCTTCTGAGAGTGTCTATTGATGGAATTACTCAGAGTACCATTGCAATTTCAATTTATTCAGTCAGGCAACTTAAATGTAGCAAGATTTTCTTCTCTTTCATTAGCTTATTTGATGCCCAAATCAGTGGTTATCATCAGGAAGAAAATGGAAAAAGTAAAGTAGATAAAAAAAAATCCAGGAAAGAAAAAGAGGTCGTTCCCTATAAACAAAATTAATGATTAGTTGACATTCAAGTATTTGCCATTAAACCAGTGAGAATATTTAGAATATTTTATCATAAATACAGCTTTTAATGGAGCAAGTGTCATGGAAAATATAATCTCACCTAATTAGGGACAACCTTATCTAATCATTCACAGTGAAACATACCCCTCATTTTCACACTGTATGTGACACTGCTGATCATGTTAATGTGTATCAGTCCTATCCTGTGAAACTGCCTGGAACTCAGCCAGTCAGTATGATACTGTCAGTCTGATAGTGCTTTTTCATGTATATAACTTGTCTTGACCATTATCCATTAAATAATTTATGCCACCAACAGCCATCCTATCTCTCTTATGACTATAATTTAAAATCTAATGATGATGAGAGATGATGGATTTATGGCTTCATCATGCAGTTTCTTGCTCTGGTACTGAATAATCCAAACAAAATATTTTAATTTCGGATATTCATATATGCTTATCACAAAAATTATACATAATTATTTACGCTTCTCATCAAGATTGCAAGAAAGTTAATTTTCTTTCAGTAAGAACTTCATACAATGAATATTAAATATTTTCTTCTTTGTATAAGTGAGTTAGATGGATCAGTTTACTCAATCATTATTTTTAAATTCAGGATCGCATTGCAGTTTCAATGTTAGGCATTTTCCAAATGCTCTATTGATTTGGCAGTTGGATATATTTTCTGGAAGGGCTATTCCTTTAAAGGAAAAAAAAAA
>VWZD01007183.1:6367-29913 GCA_013396695.1 Sakesphorus luctuosus | reverse complement strand
ATGATGATGCCTCCAACCTTACCTCATGTTAACACACTTTTCCATATACAGCATCTTAGTCTGAAATTGAAGATGTTTGTAGACAAGAGACATTCTGTGTGAGTATTGAGTAAATAAATAACTTCCCATTTCTTCTGGCAGATTATGCAAAAAATAATGTTATGTGTTTGTGTATTTGCACTTAAAGTCCATTATGTAAATAAGGGAAAACAGCCCACAGGGACATTAACTTTGTGAGGCTAGCTTAGTTAATGTTTTTTTCAGATTATATATTTGTTGTAAGAAAGATTCATCATCTCTTTTTCTGTCATTAGAATGTAGTATATATTTTTTAAGGTGAATCGATTCCATATAATACTCAAAAAGAGAGTATCAGAGGCATGTAGTCATTCTAGTCCTCCTTTCAAGTACACACTGTATCAGCCTTCCTTAATTTTACATTTATTCTCAGTCTTTTTTTCACAAAATTGTAGTTACTAAATACTGATGAAATGATAAAGCAATTTTAAATTTTTTTTAGTCTTGGAATCATAGCTATCTATTCCCTTAATGAGTGTTAACTTCGGTAATAGACTTGTATTTAAACAGCTTCTGCAACATTAGTAAAACATAAAATTACAATGTTGTTCTTTTTGTATTAAATGTTTTCGTAATTCAAAAGTTCTGCATTGCATCAAGCTTTAAATTACTCCAAGGCATTTTGCATTGTGAACTGGAAGACTTGACCTCTAGAGGATGTGCATTTCTAGGCTCTTGGCCAATTTAAAGTACTTTTTCAATATACTAATACACTTCCTGAATACTTTTGAGTTTCTCATATATTGTATGGGAAATGGGAAATCAGCCCTGAAACTGATTGACTGAGTAATTTCAAGCAGCAAAGC
Organism: Sakesphorus luctuosus; assembly: GCA_013396695.1. NCBI lineage: Eukaryota > Metazoa > Chordata > Aves > Passeriformes > Thamnophilidae > Sakesphorus > Sakesphorus luctuosus. The sequence continues at coordinate 29,029 of VWZD01007183.1, read as the reverse complement.
AGCATCTTATTTTTCTTTCATAACGTAGGGTCAGTAATAACCTTGCTTCAAATTTCATTAAAAAACTTAAGGCTCTCTTTGCATGGCATAACTCTATCATCAGAATTTCCACATTAGCCTTGGAAAAATTTCTACTACCAGTAGACAGAAGTAATGTGCAGAGTTTCCACTTCTTATGTGTTTTCCATCTTAGAGAGAAAAGAAGAAAACAAAGAAACTGTAAGATGCTTTTTGTTTGTGTGATGAAAACCTACATTGCTGTTTTAGCTGTGTTTTGGAATAACTTAAAAAAAATAGTTGAACATACTTTATTTTTTAGTCTCTAAAATTTTAAGAAAAGAGATTTTCCCCAAATTCGTACTGGATTTTCTCTGTATTGTATTTATTTAAAAAATGTGGGGAAAATTTTTTTGTGTAAGTTTTGCATCAGTGATGATATCTTATTTCCCAAGTAACACTACTATTTTCTTTTCCCCAAACCCATCTTTGTCTTTAAATTGAGATTATGGAATCAAATAGGCTTTCAAGAGAGGGATTGTCTTATTTAAAATGAATATTTCAATAAAGGTGCTATCAATCATCTTAAATTCTCCTATCCATGTGAACTACCTAAACGGAAGAAGAGATAGAAAGATGTTTTTAGTGAAAAAGAATTTATTTTTCTGGCCTTCAGGAGCTATTAAGGTGCATGAAGTCCACAAAGAGTTGAATGCATAGCTATCCCTTTGGAATGATGGATCTTTATTTTCAAGGTCAAATAAATAGTAAATCTAAGAGGAATGCTTGATGGACTAAGTTAAGATCCCTGATATGTAGTTTTCTGAAAATACAGAATTCGCCTGCCTTTGAAAGAATGTTTGAGGAAAATAACATCTGCTGTGATTGGATATTTGGGCAATAAAGACAAAAGGGACAGCTAGCATTGTTTGATCTTGTACCCAGTGCTGTTAGAGTGTTCAGTCCATAACTTCTCTTTTGACTTATATCTTTAAAAAGATATTTAGATATAATAATAATAATTTTAATTTCTGCATTAACACCTGACTGTGCTTTACTAGCAAAAACTTACCATAAAATGAAAAAAGTGAGCTAAGCCCAGATCAAATAAAGTCTGATGCCTAGGAGGTAAGTACTGCAGCAAATAGGTTTTGGCTATTTTGACTTTGAACCCAGGTACAGAATTCTGCATAGCGTACCTTAACTCCTTAAGTAGTTTGGTTGACTCAGAAAGTTGAGCTAAGTAGTACAAAACTCAGTAGAAAATCTTATATCCTAAGATTTATCCCTCTCTAAAGTGTAGATGCTCGATGGATTTCAGAAAATGCTTTCATCCATTTGAGATCCTGACCTGAATGCAGCAAGTTACAGCATCTGAAAGGGTGAGTAAACATCACCCCTTCCAAAAGTAATGAAAAAATGGAACTCCGAGACAGGAAATAAAATATTTTAAAATCTTTCTTTATCCTCAGGAAGGCCACACTCTGTGCTGGTTTTGACTGGGGTAGAGGTAATATTCTTCACAGTAGCTAGTATAGGGCTGTGTTTTGTGTTTATGCTGAAAACAGTGTTGATAGCACAGGAATGTTTTCATTATTGCTGAGCAGTGCTTACACAGAATCAAGGCCTTTCTTACTCCTCATCTGTTGTAGTTTGGAATTATTATGTAAATTCTCTCCCCTGCCACTAACTGCCCATGCCATTAGTTAACAAAAAGAAGTAGTTAAATGCTACTGACTTCCTCTTGATTGGTTGGGTGGGGGGCAGGCTGTCTGTTTTGGTTTTGGGGAACATTTCCATTTTTTTTTTTTAGCTCGGCTGAACGCAAGAGAGGGGGGTGTGTGTGCGTGGCACTAGAGGAGAAGCCGTTTTTCTCCTGCTCCTGGCTGCTGCTCCTGCTGCTTCTTGGTGAGCCAGTTCTTTTCTCCTTGCCACAGCTGTTCTCCTGGTTTTCTGCATTTGGGGTGCCAGTCTCTGCTCCAGTCTCCCCGCCACTTGCAGCATCATGTCCTGTCCGTNAGTTGTTTTTTTTCTTGTGGTGTTGGGGAAGCAGTTTGCTCTGATCTGTTCACAGTTATATCTATACCTACATATATATAGCAGTTAAGAACAGTTATCCTTCTTGTATCCATTTTCTGATTAAAGTTCCTTTTCTTAAATTTGATAAAGAGTGGCGTGATTATTGTGGAGGAAACCCCCTCCTCCACTTGTGGGTAAACATTTTGGTTTTTCTCCTCAAACCTAGACATCATCCCACCCCACCAGCAAGGATGCTGGGGATGCACAAGGAGTTGGGAGGTGACACAACCAGACATCTGACCCAAACTGAACACAAGGATATTCCATACCATATGGTTTCATACTGAGCATATAGAGCTGGGAAAAAAAAGAAGGAAGGGGGATGTTTGGAGTGATGGCCTTTGTCTTCCCAAGTCACTGTGACATGTGATGGAGCCCTGCTTTCCTGGAGGTGGCCAAACACCTGCTTCGCAATAGGAAGTGACAAATAATTCCTTATGTTGTTTTTCTTGGGTTTGTGGCTTTCACTTTATTAAACTTCCTGAATTTTACTTCCCCCTCTCCCCCCTCATAATTCTCCCTCCCAACACACTGGAGGAGGGGTGTGAGTGGGCAGTTGTGTAGTGTTTAGTTGCTGACTGGGGTTAAACCATGACACTCTCACGTCTGTTACATACCAGGGTTCAGATGAAGACAGGGCAAAACATAACTGTAACTGATGAGATACTCCCTGTTTGAATAATAAGTCCTGAAACAGTGACAGAGTTGGTATTTTCCCTTATTTAACAAAATTGTGTACTCACTGATTTGCAGAATCACACTATTCTGTATAATGCTTCAGTCTCTTAATCTCTGAATGAGGTTTGTGACTAGAAAAGAGTTATAGTTTTGAACAGATGAAGTCTCAGTTCATCCTAGTGGATGTGGTCTACTTTCTAAATTTCTCACACTTCAAGTATTTATAGTATTTCTACATTTCTAATGGTTCTACAGATATTAACCATTAGATGATTTGGGGCATTTCCGAAGAAAGTTGAGATGATCCACAAACAGTATTTTTCAACTATACAGCAAATTTTGAGAATTTATAATATAATTATTTTAACAGAGAAAGAAGAGAGACGTAGTTTCAAAACTCAGTGTTGATTTCATCTCCTGAAGCATGAGAAAATTTTCAGCTCTCAAATTGTCAAGGCAATATTTATCCCACCTCTCTTTAACTCTTTAAGAAAACAGGGAAGATTTTAACATTTGATAATAGTGTTGTAAATATTTAAGCTAATTTTTTTCCTGAAAACATGAGAAAACTATGGGGAAAACAACAGATATTTATTTCATTATTCACAGAATCACAGACTATTCTGAGTTGGCAGGGACCCACAAGGATCATCAAGTCCAACTCTTAAGTCAATGTCCCATACAGGGGATTGAACCCATGACCTTGGCGTTATTGCAAACAGGTTTTAACCAACTGTGTTCGTGGGGCTTACTTGTGGCATTTTGTTTTCCTTTTTATGTTTTCTCTGAGAATAAATTCCTGAGAATAAATTTGCTATTAGAAGGCAGGAGAGAAGCATGTGGTTTGATGTGCCAAATTTGTGTAGTCCTACATTATCTTCATTGTTGGATATAAGTATGTGATAAGATTTTTATTGGGCTGTTTCTACTGTCAGCATCCTTCTGAATAAGTTTTTCAGTATAAAACCTCTTTCTGCTGTTACTGGTTAACCATCACATTGATGAAAATAATGTAATCAAATCCTGGTCTAAATATAAAAAAATACATATTTTAGCATATATTTTTTCATAGTCTTTTCAAAGCAGTTCTGTTCCTACTTATGCATACATACATATGAAAATCTACAATGCATAATAAATAGACCTAAAAGTCTGACTGTATAAATGAATTTGACCTTTTAGCTGAAATCTGCATCCTTCTCATAGGCTGTTCATCTTCTGAGTGCCTATATAAGAACTAGTTACCTTTCATCATATGGTCTAAAAACTCCATCAGATATAGGGATCACAGTCTTATATTTACTTGTAAATATACTCCCTTTCTCTAAAATGCTGATCAGGTTTCATTTCTTTATTTTTGTGTTCTTTTCAAGGTGCTGCTCAAAAAAAAAAATGGTGCCACAATGATTATTCTCTTTTCTCACTACTGAGAATGATACTAGGAGACTTTCATTTTCCTTCTGTGGGGAATCAACATCTCTTCTCTTCAAATTTAGCCCAAGCTACAGGGTTTGAAACTCTTGTAAATGAGTATATTCACTAACCCTTCTGCTTCAGCTGTATGCCACTAGGGAGAAGAATTTGGTGGTCAATGGGCAGAGTGAGTAGCTGACATTTGTTTAATTTGTTTAGGCAGGTTGCCTAAACCCAGCAAACCTGGATGTTCTTGTCTTTATTGGCTTCCTGATTTTTCACCTGGGTTTAATTTAAATGGGCTTCAGGGAGACTGCAACTGCAGTTGCCACTCATTGCCTTTCCCAGAATTCTCCTTCACACTGGAGAGAGAGAATTTCTCCCTCTGAGAGGTGGACCTTTTCTGAGCCTGTGTGACATCAGCTTGATCGATAGTTTCTGAAGCATTCTCCAGAAGGTAAGCTTGGGGACACTGAAGAATGAAAAAACCTTGTTGAGGCACTTGAGGGCCCTTTCAATTACAGCATGACTGATTAGATGACATTTACATGCTTCTTGCAAGTCTGTCTGTAAGGCCACGTGCTTAACTTCATCACACCATGCTTCTCATTAGTGCATTTGTATTGTGATATAATACTTAAGATTTCAGTACTGTAATATTTTATTTTCCTCCCTGAAAGGAAAATCAGGCCATGATGTTCCTGCTACTCAGACATATGCTACGATTAGTATAACATTGAAGTTAGGAGGAAACTCAAATAAACAGCTGCTTCACAGGCATCCAAATTATGAAATAACTTTCTAACTGGTGAATATGCCATTTTTGCTGTACTCTTTTAGTAAACTTAGTAAAATGATAGTATTTTGCAAGTTCACTGTGATGCTGCATACTTTATATAGTAAAGCAGCAGTACTAATGTTATTTGAGACCATTTAGGAAGCAAGACCATCTTCAAGTGGAGGAGTGTGGATTTTAATAAAAAGAGAAAAAATAATGATATTAAACAAATACTCAACAATTTTCAGCTTCACGTATGAAAATTGTTTGGTGCATCAATCTGTGTAGATATTTTGTTTAATAAGTGTCATACCTATGTATGACAAGGATTTTTTGTTTATTGTTTTTTATATTTTGTGTTCTCTTTCATAGAAACAATTTCAATTATGCATCCTAGAAAAATGTTTTATTACTTCCCAATGAATTTTCATATTCAAATATTGGTTTAGTTTCAAGTTTGCAATATATTGTGACTTTCTGGCTCAAAAGTTCCTTGCTACATTGGCAGATTTCTGCTATAAATCACTTAGATCTGAATGACTCCCCAAAGTAATTTTTCTTAGATTTGCTTAGAGACATCTGACTGGAATGATTCTCAGTTTTCCTAAAAGTAGGAATACATTGCCACTATTGCCATTACTGTCTATACACATATCCAACATGAGACCTTTCCAAAGACTGAAGAGTCTGAGTGCAAAAGAAGTTGGGGATTGATTGATTTATTGTATCTCTGGGACTGTTTTTAAAGGCTAATTTGAATACGTTTAGAAACTGTTTTATTGTTTCCATTCATTCAAAAATGAAACCCCAGAGTTTAGATATCCTTTATAGTCTCTATGTAGTTACTGTGCAGACTTTAATAAAGGCTGTAAAAGATTGTAGGTGCAAAATGAAGATATAGTAGGAATGCAGCCATAGATATCTATGCAAGCTTAATATTTTAATTTTGATAGGTTAATTTTATTAAATATCTTAAAGCTTTCAGCTAAAGCTTTGATTGTGGAATTTTCCACTAAAACTGAGCTGATGCAAAAATGACATGCTTAACAAATCAGTTTATAGTTTGCTGAGATATCTATTTTGAGAAAATGCATAACTTACATTGAAACATTTCATTTAAGATTTCCATTTGAAATTAGTTTTGCAGCTGCAAATAAAAAGGTCACTCTACATGTATATAAAAGGACACATTTTATTCAGTGATTTCTTAAATATCTTCATAAAGAGACTAATAACTTTATTTTTCAAAATTAGAAAAAAGCAACAATTTTGATCAATGAAGCTCTTTGAAGAACTGAACTTCTGATCTCCTTAATTTGGCTAGGAATTTTTAATTATTCAAAGGCTTTATTTAAAGCATTGCAAAATATCACTTTCAGGGATAAGGAAGATGAAATCTAAAAGATGTCTTCTAATTTCCTCCTTAATTCTTCCTTGATATAGGAATTGGAAGAAACTAGAGTTCGTTCAGATTTACGTTAAATTCAAACAGAAAAATGAATACATCATATGTTTAACAACTTTATAAATAAGCATGTGATAACTGCGGTGATTTCCAATCTGAACCAGTAATTCTTCATCATAATTAATATTGTTGTGGTTGGTTTTGTTTTAATTGCAGAGTCCAAGAAGCTTGAGATTTCCTCTCTGTTAAACAACATTCGCATGTGTAATGAAAAGATTATCTTTGCCTTGAACAACATAACATAGACATATAACACCAGAACTGTTGAAGAAGGATGGTGGAGATGCAGAGAAATAGTGGGACCATATTGATCAGCACAGTCTTCAGTACCATCCTGGGGTAACCACAGCTGGACAGTATGATCACTTTTTTTTAAAGCACTGCTTAAAGGAGAGGAACTATGAAACGGAAAACCAAAACTTTTTAAACTGGCATATCTTGGCTAAAGCTATTGGCAAGTTGAAAACAGAAATCTGGTCATAAATTCTATGGTATGGTAGAATTCACTGTGTATGAAATGATTGTTTTCTCACAGTTTTCAATCATCTTGTAATAAAACTAATCCTTTTCTGTAGCATTTAGGTATAGTAAAACTAAAAATAGCACAACACAGTAATGCAGTAGACTTACTTTCAAGCATTATCCAAGATTTGCAGTTCTTTTTCATAATTTCTCATTATAACACAGTTCACTTTAACTATAGGAAACGGCATTTTCTAGGTTGTCATTTTAATGCTGTAAACCCTAAAACTTTCCTAGAGAACTGAAATAGTATAGCGTGGGTTTTCTTGGATATATGTAACTTCCAAGGGAGTTAGTTATTTCTTTGACATATATATGGCAAATAAGAGTATCACTCTTGTTATTTAATTTACTTAAGATGCTTACAAGTGTAACAGACATAGAGAAATTTATAGCAGAAGAATTTTGTCATTGTGGAAACTTTTATGGTCAAAAATGTCAGTTTTCCCAAGTTTTTGAGTGTCTGAAGCATCAGAATATATTTGAGAACTAAACATCCAAGTCTCACTGAATTTTTGCTCCATAATGTAGCCCTTTTTTAGGTCTGGGCCTATGAGAACTGCAAGGTTTCCTTTTGTCCCCTAAATCTTGGTAAAATTCAAGACTGTTTTTACCACAGGGTTGTTGATTTAATTGATCAGCAAGGAGGTGGCTGGGGCATTTTTCACATAACCATTATTCAAATTGGATGTGAAACAGCAGAGAGAAGATATAAAACTTTATTCCTGACTCTATGACGTGAATGCCTCTTATAACCAGGAGTATTTTGATGATTCAGTTTCAAGTGAAGCCACCTAAATAGTTGCATTGGCACAGCTCAGAAGTGATTGGCTTGAGGCTAGAAAAGATGTGGGAGTGAGTGGTTGGCAGTGGTTGCCAAACCAGCTTTTTTATAGAACAAAAGTTCATGGAACAGCTCAAGTTATTCAGCACTCACAGGGAATTGATAACATTTTGCTTTCACACATGTGAAAGAAAATATCAGTCTGGGAATGAAAAGGCTTTGGTGTGATCTAATTATAGCCTTCTAGTACCGGAAGGGAGCCTACAAGAAGACTTGAGAGGCTCTTTTTCTGAGAGCATGTAGTAACGAAACAGAGGGAATGGCTTTGGAGAGAGTAGGTTTAGGTTATATACTAGGAAGAAATTCTTTACTTTGGAGGTGGTGAGACACTGAAACAGATTGCTCAGAGAAGCTGTGGATGTCCCATCCCTGGAAATGGTCAAGGTCAGGCTGGATGGGCATCTGAGCAACCTGATCTGGTGAAATGTGTCCCTGTTCACAGGAGAGGGATTGGAGCTAGATGATCTTTAAGGTCTCTTCCAACCCAGGCCATTTTATGTCCTTTATGAAAATTAGTTCTTATATCAAGAATTTAGGCCTTGGACTTCTAACATGTGAATTAATCTGAATATTTGGCAATGAATATGAAGTAAATTTAATCTCTACAAAGATGAGAAATTTGCATAGTTTAATGGAGTATAATGCTTTGGACATTTCAGGTGGGTTTTTCTTCCTTTCTTTTTATTTTTTTTTCTTTTTGTAGACATTTTTTGTCTGAAGTGGTCAAAGCTCCCTTCATTGTTAAATATACTCTCTAACCTCATTATTTTATTAAAGAACCCCTACTGTGTACTCCTTTTCTTTTTCCCCTTTGTTGTTTTCCAGAGTTGAGAGCACTTCTAAGCCAGTCACCCCTCTACCAGCAACCATCTTAAGTCACATATTTCTATTAGCTATGTCTATTGACTTTAAGTTTGGGGGCCCATTAGGACTGGATAGACTGTGGCTCCTTTGGTGCTGTGTATCATCAAAAAGAGCCAGTTCATCATTAATTGGAAAGAAATTGTTAGAGAATGAGTTCTCATGCCAAAATGAATAAGATCTCCTCAAGTCAAAGTCAATTTTCTGTGGAAAAAAATATGCATAATTTATGTTTTGTTGTTGCTCTTTATTGATTTCTTAGTATAGCTTTTACATATTTTTCCTGTCTCTCCCAAATCTTAAATATTGGACAAGTAAAATTAGAAATAAATCATTTCATAAGGAAGGGTAAGTACAATACCACAGCAAGGAAATTCAGGAACATAGGCCAAAAAACAAAGGAAAAAAACCCCATCAAAGTAAACTCATTCAAACCTGAGAGCAAAGTTCTGCTCAGAGGATAAGAGTTTCTCATCTGAAGTCAACCAGCATAATTTAAAGAAGATATTTTCCTGTGTAAAGAAGATTAGGTTAGTCAATTGACTTCTTTTTTTTTTTGGTTTAACTGTGCATGAAACCAGACTGCACATACCATATGCTACCATATGTTGTCTGTAAAATTATGTGTTATATATACTGGTAGTGAAAAGGCTTTATTCCACACCACATCTGGTTAAAGATAGCTAAGCAGTAAAAGTAGTAACAATTTCACAGCAAAGATCCCTGTGGTCATGCAAATCAGACACCTGAAGTTCAAGCACATACTACGTATAGAAGGAGGGGTGGGGGAAATAAAGTAAAAACTGTTATAATAGGCTGGTAATTATATCACATCTCTGGTCTGGCTGAGACTTTTTTTCAGGATAAATTTACAAAATGTCTTATGTGCTATGGAGTGGAATATGCAGCTGAAAATTCATAGAAGGAAAAAATATATGTACTGAATATTTGACCTGGAAATCTATGAAAGCAGAGAGTTTAAACAGAAATAAATGCTGAAACATCTGCTGTCTTTGTAATTTAGTAGATACTTTTGTTTTGTAGAACATTCAAATTCTTTCTGATTATTTTAGTCTTCTCTAATGTATAGGAGTAGCTGAAATAGTGAATAAATGTTTATAAAATGTCAGCTTGTTTTCTATTTAAAAGAAGAATCCTTTTATGCTCCCTCAGCTGCTGCTAGATTTAATAACTCTACCAGATGTCACATTTAAATTGTGTTTTGCAAGTAAGGCTTTGAAAGACATCAGGACATAGACAGCCTTTAGAATTTCAGCTGCTACAGTGCACTTTCTTAGAGTTCTCAAACTTACTAATTATATATATAAAAAAATCCTTAAAGCTGAAAAAAAATGTGAGGCTTAAATAAAATGTAGCTATGCAGCAGCATACTGCCTAAACACAAGAAACACTCTTTGATACAGATATGTGAAGAGTTGACAGTTGAATCTAGTTTTCTGAACAGAATTGCCTCTCTCTCTGGTACTTTGGTAATGGCAGCAAGGCTAAACACTACTAAAAAAATGTAGCTATTTTATGTCATTAGTAGTCTCTAGAAGGTTCTGCACTTGCTGGAAAACATCACTCTCAGTCATTAGCAGCTGGCTATATACGCGAAAAGGAATAGGAGACCAACTTATCTCACAGAACTTTACTAAAGTCTCTGAACTTCAAGTTCATTAACAAATATTTTGAAAAAATAGACTTCCTGATTTTGAATTGTGAAATTTTATATTGTCTTTCTTATGGTTAATTATATATATTTGCATGTACCAAAAAAAGCACACACAATCCTGAAATTTGTTACCTAGGTTTTTTTTTTCTCCTGTATCTTATCAATATAAATTTGAAATAGTTTTTGATTGTTTGTTTATTTTCTGGTGGGATTTTTTTGTGTGTGCTTGTGCTTTTTGTTTTGGTTTTGTTTTTTAATCATATTGTTTCTAATGCACCACCTATCAACATCAGGTGTTGAAACTTCAACAGGGTTACAACGGATCTGCGCTGTTTGGTAAGCATTTTAAATAGTTATAAGCAGCCATTTCTTCTCCTGTTGTCAAGCAATAAGCTCAAAGCAGCAAGTTCTTATCTGCTAAACTATCGAATCCTAAAATGTCTCTGACATTATCATGCATATGACTCTTTGTTTGTCTTCTTACTGTAATACCAGGCAAGAAACACCATGAGGTAAAAAGATAACTTATTCAGCTTTTGATAGTACTAATTTTAGAGGAGTAAAGGAAATAATTTGCTTGGTATTAAAATATTTCTGATCAAAGAAAATATTTTTGATGATACAGACTACTTGTTGCTGGGAGAAAATAAAACTGTATTTAAAATTACAAACAGGAATTGGGTATCAGGTTGGAAATATTTGTTAGTTACTTTACTAGCAACTTTATTTACATATGACCCTTCAGGGAAAGCTTCAAAGAGGTAGAAAAAAAATTAGTATGAATACAAATATGTTTAATTTGCCTCCTGATTTTTTTATTTTTTTTCCCCCTCTTCATTGTTTATACTTTCCCTTAAGTTGCACTTTATGGTTTGTGACACTTTCCAAGTATGAAAGACAGGTGTCAAAGTACTAGATGTGGAATGCTTACTATTTATTGTATGTGCTGCAATGTCTCCGAGTCTCAAGTTGATGCTAAGCTTTCTGTGAGTTTGCACTGTGGTAGGAAGACGAGGTCCATTTCTTGCAGCCTGGATGGCTGTTATCTCCTGTCACACTCTACCGGATGAGTGAACAAGTTGAGCCTACTTACAACTTTATATGCATATTAAAATATTGTAAATCTATGAAGATGGCTATTTTACATGTTTGTGTGCATTGGATGACAGCAGGAAGAGTGACCTAATCTCATTTGCCCTGGGACATCACAGTGCCAAGTGCTGAAGCAAATGTGGATGACCTGTTTTTCAGGTCCTCCTGAGTGATCTGGAATCAGTGTTAGCCAACAGTGAGACTGTTCCATGGGGAACAGAAGATTATTTTACAGACTGCAATGAGAAAAATGCTCTCTTTATTTCTCAGCTCCACAAATTCTGTCTGTGCCAGAGGAGAGATAAATGGTTAGGTTTTTAATCTTTGTTCTGGATAAGGTGGCTAAAGATCTCTTTGTGGTCTGTGTAAGTCTATTAAATTGACAAAGCTCTGAATAGATGTCTAATTTAGTCTATGCAGTTCTCAGTGCAGAATTAATCTTTAAAATACAGTAAATGATATACCTGGAGCAGGAAATTCTGGTTGCATTTTACTTTAACTTTAGCACTACCATCAGCAATGAAAGAATATTATCTTGTCCTTCTGTTTTTAATCTCGTGAGTTTATTGGCTGAGCAGGATCTATGCATGAAACAGTATCTATGGATATGATGTGCCAAAGGGCTTAAGACTGCAGCTTGTTATTTTGAAAACTAGAACCTATTGAATTTCCCACTGAATTTCAAATTTAGGAAAGAATTACTAAGTTCTGGGGATTTTGTGTTTTTTTTTTTTCCTTCCCCACCCCTGTTTCTTTGGATTTTTCTTTGTTTGTTTTCTCCTCTGGATAAATGGACACTTACTTTGTAGAGGCTCAGCTCTGGATCTGGTAATGAAAAACTACTTTTATACATCAGAGGAGCCTAGTCTAGTTTGCATCATCTTAAAGCAAAACATCAAGACAAGTCAAAATTGTTATACTTCAACAGTGATTAAATACAGGAATTGGGGGAAATTGCTTCATCAAAACACCTGTGTTTTATATAGTTACAGTTAGGAGAGTATTACACTCAATAAAAATCAGAGGTTTCATTTCATTCAGTATGAAATGTTTAACATAGTCATAAATTTTGAAACATTGTATTATATTTAAATTTACTAAATCTATTTAAAATGCATATGTTGAGAAATGAAACAAAAACAATTCAACCCCCAAATGCTCTCTTTTTATCTTGGTAGAAATAAATATAAATTTCACTTCCAAATCATATGTATTTGAATGTCTTTTAGAGTATATGCTTTTACACTTGCAGAAAAGAAATATATACATGTGACCTGGCTTCAAGTAGCTCTAGGCCTAAATTTAGGCTTTAATTTTTAGAACAGGCGTTGGATTATCAGCTGACTGGAGCTGGGTCAGACCAGCTGACAGCTCTGACTGCTACAGGACAATGGTATTCCATACCATATTCCGACATCATCTCAAGTATAAAAGAAATGGGGAGGAGTAGCTTTTCTCTCTCCTGATCGTGGTTGGAGTGGAGACAGGACACTGGTGCTTCTCTGCTAGTTAAGCCCCAGAACTGTTGCTTGCTACTATGTTATCTTAAGGAAGTGAAATGTTTATCAGTTTTCTCTCTGCTTGGGTCTGTCCCTCAGGAAGTTGAACTCTCTCTTGGGTAGTTGTGTAGATGGGAGTAGCGGAATCTGTATTATTGGGTAGGTGACTAAGTAGAGAGTTAGTGTTGTTTCTTTTTACCTTTGTCTATATTGTTATATTGTAGTTTACTTTGAATTTTCCCTCTTTCTATAAACTAGTTAAGTTTTAGACGTTTTTGTTTTGTTTTTTTTTCCTCCTTCCTTTTTCTCATCAGAAGAAGAGAGCTTTGTTGCTTTGGTTTATAATTGGCATTTTGCCAAAGTACTCAAACCAAAACAAGTTGTTTTTCTCCAACTATAGTTTATGGCTTTTAACACTTTTGTGGTGGCCAGAAAGAATTTGTTTTAAGAATACTGTTGCTAATTTTGCATTTCTACTGTCAAGATTTTAGTCTGTTCCATAAGAAGTTGTACATTTATGCCATAAATGTGTGAGAAGATTACAAGTATAGACTGGATATGGAAAAATGCATGTAATCTGACTTTGAAGTTACTCTGATGTATGAGCACCTAGCTAGTCAGGCTCTGGCAGCTGCAATGGTTTTGGAATATATTATTAGACTCTATGAAATCTCACGTACTTAGAGACTTCAGAACAGTGTCCAATAATACAGTATTGAAAAAAGTAATTTTCATGTATCTATTTTACCTCATTATGTAACTTCAGGATTATATCTGGAAAAAAATGGAATTATCAACCTATGCATTTGATTCTGTTTTTTTTAAGTTTAACATATGTTGGATAATCACTTTAAATATTCCTCTTTTAATGAGAAAGTAGGTAATGTGTTGTTTTTATTAACATGTGAGGGAAAAAAAAGTTTTAACTTGTTTACTACAAGTGAAAGTGTTAGCATTGGAGTTGTGGGGTTATTTTACTGTATTGATTTATTTTGGATACATGTCTGGAATAATCAGTCATAAAATACCACAAACAGCATTTATTGCAATACCAACTAGCAAAAGAGAATGAAAAAGATAACATACTTAATACTCAATATAAAAGAGAATTAAAAGAATAAAATACTTAATAAAAGTATACAAAATAGTTAGACTTTTCAGCGGTTACTTCCTATCACTGATGTTCACTCGAGCAGACAGGCCAGGACTACCAGGATCGGCAGCAGGTGGAGGGCATCCATGATTAGCAGGTGTCCCTGCGGAGCTAACACAGCCTTAGTGGAAGGATGGGTGTTGTTCAGCTCCCCCACTCCTGGTGTTCCTATTTATCAGCTATCCATTATACTGTGTAGGGCCAGGATGCAGTATAAGGTGATGCCTGAGAGGCAGCCAAACACCACCTATTAATTACATAAGTGGCAACAATCTGCACATGCTTGCCTGATGGGTAGTGGTCATACGACCCCTGCCCATGTTATTTTCCTCCCATCATTGGCTTCCTCAACCCCTGTACAACCTTCACTATTGCAAATTATAATTTCAGTGTCTAGCTTCACTGTTAGGTTCAGGTGGGTTTGATTTGGCTCTTACTTAACAAGAAAAATTAAGACACATGAACAACAATAATTGCTCAGAGAGAGAACTAAGTAAATACACATAATTTGAAGGGAGAAAACAAATATTCATTAGATATTCATAGCTGCATACACTAGCAATGTATTCCAGTCATGCACTGTTGCAGTACTCTTAGAAACACAGAGTTCATAATACAAAAGCCATGGTTTCTAGAAAGAAATCTCATAATCTGCTCCCAATAGCAAACCACTTGCTAATATCCTTAGGATTTTTCCTTGTTTTTATTATAAACATGAGATGTATCCTATGTATCTGAGTGATATGGTCTCTGGAACTGAAGATCATTGCAAATCTATCAAGAACTTCTGAGCCACCAAATAATACAGTACTGCTTGATAGGTCTGGTGGGGTTTGCAATCCAACAACCTTCTTAAATGAAGAATTGTGTCTGGAGGATAGTAATTACAGCACTAGCTGCACCATTACACACAACTGCTCAACATAGCCATAGAATATAGGTCATAAATTTATATGTAATCTAAAGAATGAGTAGAATGTATTTTACTGATGTAATTTTAAAATTGCTTTTTTTTCCCCAAACTGCTAGGCATACATTGAAATCATAGATAATAAAGTAGGTACCATATTCTATATATGTACTTATTTGGATTTAACGTCTTTTCAGTATACTTTTTTTAGCAGCTTGGAGTTAAGATTGTTTGGCTTTCAGTATGTATATGTTTTTTTCCCCACACATAGGAGCAGTGTTATTGGATTTTGCTCTTCTTGGTGTTTTCATAATTTCATGCACTTAATTGTGCTTATGGTTTGCATAAAATTAAAAATACGTGGAGCACGTTGTATGGAGTTTATACAAATTGATCAGGATAGCTGAATAAGCTTCTAATATTCACTTCCTAGATGCAAGTGCATATGGTTAGAGAAAGGACAGAAAACTCAAAAATACTGGAGAGAGAACAACTAGAGAGCTTTTAGATGAAAAAAATGAAATGTCTATTAGCAACAAGGACATGCAGTTCAATCTCATCTTTTCTTGGTGATTTACTCTGTCTAAATGTAGCCATGTGTTTGTTCCCTTTTGAGAGTGATAAGCTTTCTGGATATGACCATTAGCCAGTGCATATCACGACATACTTCATAATCATGAAGGCAACTACTGCTGTTGCTGCCAAGAAAGTAGTATAGCTTTAAGAGATGAACAGTAAAATAAATCAACATATGATTATTTCATCTAAAAATGGAAGCTCATAAGGGTTAGCAAAAAATAGAATATAACATACCATTTTGCACTGGTAGCTGAAAGGGGAATTCGTGAAAGGAAACCTATTCAAGGTTTCCTCTAGCAAATGAGGTGTATATGAGGGTCTTCCTGCTCAACTTCCATATACGTACTAGGAACAGTGGTGCAAACTGCCTATCCCCCATGCTGTACAGTGGCCATACAATCCTGGCACTGACTTCAGTCACTACCATTTTTGCATAGGCTGGAAAGAAGATCATGTAATTTTCTTGTATGATGCTTTAGCCTCTTGGGCTTTTTTTATTCCCATATGTGGGGATGTTGCAAGAAAATAAAAACAAAATTATGGAAGTTATTAAGCATCATTTTTATTCTTAAGATGAAGAGGATGTTACAAATGTAAGAAAAAGTTTGAAAATAAGGGAGCTTTTAAATACATAATTAAGCACAACATACTATAGATCCATTATTAAATTTTAGTAAGAAAATACAAATATCCATAACCAAGGTTGCTTTAAAATCAAAGGGTACTCCTTAAAACTAAAGTTACTAATAAAAATCTTTTCAAAGTATTATCTCAAAATAAACTTATTGAAAGACTCAGGGACATTAAACCTAAGTGAGGTGTATGTTTGTCTCAGATCTATATAGGTTTGAATTTAATGATGGCATCTGTAGCGTAAATTACATCAATGTTTTACTAACCCACTTATAAAACTATTACAAAAAAAATCCTCACTGTGTGTCTTGTGTGTGGCAAGTTCACACAGAGATCATCTTCTGCCATGACAAAGGTGATGGCATGTTTTGTAGAAACAGCCCTGAACACTCACTTAATCTTTGTGTTGCATTTCATTCTCTGCCTTTTTAGCTGTCTGGCTGCTACTGATATGGATAAATAAAATGAGTTTTAAAGCTGAATAGAAGCAGATAGAGACTTCAATTTAGAAACCTTTCAAAAACTTCATAACATCCATCTGAAGTTTAAAGTATTTGAAATTTGCCGACACAGCTCTATACTGAGCTACTCTATGTAACATATTCATTAATATATTATCTGTTTGATGTATATTCAGCTATTTAGAACAATGTGCTGTTTTTGCTTTTCTGGTGGCTTAATGCTCCTAGTCTCTGCTGTAGGAGTTCTTAAATGTTTACCTTTTCTAATACATTTTCTGAAATTTGCTTCTAGTTCCATCTGTCATCATTAGCAATTGAAATTCTGTTGCAAGGAAGTACAAATGTTCTTTATGAAGTGATATTCTGTCTCTCATTACTATATTTATATTTGATTTTTAAAGAAAAAAATTAATTTTAGTAATATTTTTTTAAAAAGCATCCTTTCTCTCCTTTGAATGAAATATTTTTGAGTTTGGATAAGTGAACCAATTGGCTATGCCAGTGTCTATTGAGATAAGTATTGCAGCTATATTGTTGGCTTTAATTAGTTACTAATTTAGCAACATACTTGTAATTCTACATCGCAAATTTTACTATTAACATTAGGGAGTTATATATTTCAAGTTTTTGTTTAGTTAAAATATGTACAATTACGTCTTTACCAGTTCAGAAATATTTTATGGTTTGTATTCCTGAGCTGAAAAAGGACTGGCATCTGTTATGTTATCTGTAGTTTAATTAAAGCTTTTAGTAACAATGATGCTGTGGGCATAGTAATGAAATACAATTAGGCTTTTGAGAAGCCCAGCAAAAGTCTCTACTTCTTCATGCCTGCTTTAACCAGTAATGAGTAGCAACAGCATTTGTTATGAAAAAAAATTATTTGGTAGCCTAATTTCTGCATTAATAGTAAATATATTTTGAATTATTTCACCTTATAAAACCATATTTAATATATAAATAAACACATTTATGTTTAACATTCTGCGTTTTGAGGGCAGGGCTTGAAGTGGGTGATTGTTTGGACTTTTGGGGATTTGTTTTTCTTCCTGGACCATCCTTAAGCAAAACCTTGAGAGATGGTCCAAGAATTTCCATAGAGGAATAGGAAACTTAAATTTAGTTGTCATAGCTAGTATTTAGAATTCAGTATATTAACATATTTGATCCTTAACTCAAGTGAAGGGGGTTGGGGTTTTTTTGTTTATTTTTTTTATTCTCTACTGTAGAGCTTATAGCAGACTTTTAGTATTCATACACTACTGAAAATAAACAAATGTCCTGGTCATTATTCTGAAGACACCTAAGGTGCAAATCACCCTCCAGCCTCTCTCCCTCTTATTCTGTGATAGTAATATAGTGGTTAATGCCTGCCATTCATCTCTCACAAGCTTCATTACAAGGTGGAAGCCACCTTGACATCTTAATGATGTTTAAAAAAATGTTAAGATATAAGTGAAATATCCCAAATAATTAACACTATTGCCTTGTTATAACTGATTTAAAAAAGGATATATCAACAATTCCTGACTGGATTTACTTCTTATTTCTTCTCCATATGCATTCAAATTTGATTGTAACTCAGCTGTAAATTCAATTTCACATTTAAACGCACCCTTTACAAATATTTGTCTCAGAAAACTTCATTACTTGACTGATTATGCTTTGGATTGCACAGTTACTTTATGCCTTGAATTAGTTTATTTAATTCAGGTTCTTTTCTCTTTTACATTTTATGTTGTCACTTCAATTTCCTTTCCTTACTTTTCCCAGCTGTTACACTCACTTTACTCCAGTGCTGTCCAAACTTCACAACAAAGGCACGATGCTGAATGTGTTATTAATTCAATAAGTAACTGCAGAATCACAGAATACTCTGAGTTGAGAAGGACCCAAAAGGATCACCAAAGTCCAGCTCCTGTCTCTGCACAGGACAACCCCTAGAGTCACATCATGGGCCTGAAAGTATTGCTTACTGATCTCTGTTAGGCTCAGTGCTGAGATTATTTCCCTGAGGAGCCTCTTCTGGTGCCCTACCACCCTCTGGGTGAAGAACCTCTTTCTAATATCCAACCTAAACCTTCCCTGACATCTTCAGATCCTGTCACTGGTCACTACAGAGAAGAGACCTTAGGGGTGCCAGCCCCTCTGCATCCCCTCATGAGGAAATTGTAGACTGCAATAAGGTCTCCCTTCAGTCTCCTCTTCTCCAGGCTGAACAAGCCAAGTGACCTCAGCTGCTCCTCATATGGCTTTCCCTCAAAGTCCTTCACTGTCTTCGTTTCCCTCCTTTGGACCCTCTATAATAGTTTATTATCCTTCTTATATTGTGGTGCCTAAAACTGCACAGAATATTCAAGGTGAAGCTGCCCCAGAGCAGAGTGGGACAATCCTCTCCCTCAACCGGCTGGCCATGCTTTGCTGGTTGGCCCTTCTGGCTGCCAGGGCACTGCTGATTAGTATTCAGTTTACCTTGGACCAAACTCCCCAAGTGCCTTTCCATAGCACTCCTTCTCAGCATCTCATTCCCCCTGGGTTGCCCTGTCCCCAAGTGCCTTTCCATGGCACTCCTTCTCAGCATCTCATTCCCCCTGGGTTGCCCTGTCCCAGGTGCAAAATCCTTTGATGAACTTCATGAGGTGGGTGACTGCCCAGTTCTCTAATTTGTCAAGGTCTCTTTGTAGGGCCTCTCTGTGGCTGAGGGATTCAACAGCCCATTGATTGCTTGCATATATGCTCAAATACAAAGAAAAGAAATTACTTATTAATGAGATAAATGCAGTAGGCTGATGTGATGTAAATCAGGCAGTAAGATAACAGTCTCTCTTTACTGGGAGAAGAAATATCTTGTCAACTACAGAAAACAGTCCTCCTAATAATTCTATATTAAAAAAGGTGCAAAACCCACACTAAACCGCCCACTAAATACCAGGTATTTTTTACTATATTGAAGTTACACAAACAATCTCATCAATATGAGGTTACCATTACACAGTGTGTCCTATGGTGCAGCTTAGTTAGTCATAGTTAAATAAGGACATGAACAAAAGTGAGATATCTTTTCCGGGTATTATCTATTATCTTGGCCAAATCTTATGCTTAGGTGGTGTTTCCCATAAATGCATAAGCAATATGTATTTGCCCATCTCTCTTTTTCAGATGGACACATACAAAAGAATGATGCAACTAGGAGCATTTTTATTGGTTCATCACATGATATTATAGCTGTTTCTGTGCTGTAAGCAAAGAAAGTAATTTAGAAAATTTCTACATCTGCCTTGAGTCTGAATAATGTAAACAATTTGTAGGAAACTGACGAAGAGGGAAAGGATCTGTGTTTCACTTGTAGCAGCAGAAATGAATGACAGCTGGAAGTTGTGCTGCAGTGTTTTCAAGGCAGTAGTGTATTTTTGTTTGTTTGGGGTTTTTTTCTGTATTTATAAGATTGTTTTTTAAATTAGAATTTATTTCTATCATTAAGTTTAGAGATATATGTTCATTAGAATGCTCACAGATCTATGTTACTTAAGTAGGAATTAAAAATGTACTTAGAATATAGCTCTCACATTCAAATTGCTCAAATCTAGCATTAGATGGTTTAGAGTTATATAGCTTCTTAGCATCAAAGTAAAAATTCCTTTTCATGATATGCCAGGCATTCTGCAAACCACTAATTTCTAAAAACAAGCGCACCTTCTGACTGGATTCAGTTACACTCAGTGCTGATCATTCACCTTCCGGCTATCCATCTCATTATAGGAAGTTAAATCTACTGATATTGCATCAGAAAAGCTTTGATCTGTGTTTTCATTGCCTCCTTGGAGTACATCTGAGACAGCTTTTATGATGTATCTTTTCTTCTGGCCACATGTGGCTCCCTTAATCTTTTTTCAATTCAAATAGCACATATCCTACTTGTGTGCTGAAGGTTTGCAGCTTAGAGCCCAGCAGGGGCAGATTTCTCTCATTGCAACCAAATTGGAGGTTTCAACCACCTCTGAGTTGAGTTTGGTAGAGTTTAGGAGCTCAAGTACCTACTGAAAAGGTAGATGTGCCAAGCATTCATTAAACTGGAAAACATACCTTGCTGTTCGTAAAGGAGTGGGGAAGGGCATACTGATATTACAACCTTCAAAATTAAGAACTGGAAAGAGGAATATGGTCATAACAGCTCACTCGGAGTTTCTCAATGTGTCAGTGTCACTCTTTGGAGGCAGAGATCTCTGCTGGCACCACTTTTCTGACAGAAGTGCAGAAAACAGTCCTGCCCTTTTAATACAGACTGCTTTACATTTCCCTGTCCTCATCAACATTTCTAGAGAGAAAAGGTGTTAACAAAGTAATTGTCTGTTACCAAAGGTTTTGTATTCACAAGCCTGACAAAAAATTTTAGGAAAATCTTTAGGTGACAGTGCTTGGTGTGTTGGTAAGCTTCTTTTTTTAGTATTCATCTCCAAACTGCTGCTTCTGTGCACACTCCTCTTATGTTTCACAAGTCAGGTACCTCTTGAGTAACTTCAGTATTAATAAAATTAATTAAGATATTGCATTAAGGATGCATTTGACCTAGCATTTCACCCAGAACAACACAGAGCAGCCTGTCATGAAACAGCATCTTCTAATTGTATTTTACTTTCCTCATATGTGCACTGCTCATTAAATAGTTTATAAGATAGCATGATCTTGCAGCTCTGTGTATTTCACAGTCATTTCCATTTGCTCATCATAGATAAACATGCAGTCAAAACACTATATAAATATTGAAAAAAAATATTTTCTTTTATTATTTTTTAAAAATCATAAAACATGGAAATATAGAAGTTTTATTGGAAGGGAACACAACATAATTACTAAATATTAGTCTAATGGTTATATTTAAATCAATTTAAACATGACAGTACATTATAAGGCTAACCTAATTTAACATTACTGCATGCTGGAGGTAATCACAATATTGCTAACTGCATTGACTAATGCCCAAACTAGTGGGGTTTGTTTGGTTGGGTTTTAGGTGGTTTTATGTTCATTTTTTTTGTTTTGTTTTGTTTAGTTTTTTTTTAAAGATAATAAAGGCATTGACCTTGTTTGTTTTATGTTCTCTGCTCAAAAAAAAAAAGAGAAAAATAAACCATAGGAGAAAAAAAAATCTCAGTATAAGCACTTAAAATTTTCAGATCTCACATGCAATCCACCCTGAAAGATGATACAATAGAGATGTGAGTATATGTATATATTTTATTGTCATATTCTTTAATAAGGATATTAATTCACTCCCTCCGCTAGTTATACCTCCCTGCATCTCTGATTATATGGTTTTGTTAGTGTAGATGCTGACATGGGAGGACTGTTGGTGTATGTGAAATGACACTTCTTTGATCAGTCCTGTACTATCACTCTGGTTGTGGCTTCAGTTCACATTCAGTCCATCCCTGGCTGTACTCCCTAAGTCTTGGTTTACGCTATGGATTCAGTCTGAAGGAAGTGGATCTGGAGTAAGGCATTTGAGCAACTGGTGTTCATGTGGTGGCACCTGGGTTTTTGCATGTATGTTCCTTCAAAATTGCCTGCAGCAGCTAAGTGATTATCTTAAGGTATTGTATACACAAGTCCCACGCAGCTTCACAGAGCACAAGTGCAGTCATCCCTGTTCTTCCTCTTAAAGCTCAGTCAACACAAAATATTCCTGTGAACGGACAGAATGTTGATTCTGTACCCAAACTCTACTTGGGAGTGCTTTGCTGCCTAGGATTAGTAGGGCATGTCCATCTGCATTTCTGCTAGTCTTTCAAATCACTGTCTCTGTTTCACAATCTGCATCAGGTGCTTCTCTGAGACATCTATTATTCTTTATCTTTCTGTGAAGTGTTTTTATAGCAATTATTCTCTACTTGACCACTGTGCAATACTTTCTTTAAAATAAGTGCTTTCATTAATGTTTACACTATTTTTCTTTTCCTTTTTCCTTATTTTTATAAATGGAATGTACCAGGTTTCTGGTGTGTTTTTTTTTTTTTTTGGGGGGG
>VWZD01007182.1:395647-461749 GCA_013396695.1 Sakesphorus luctuosus | reverse complement strand
CTCAAACTAAGGACTGCAAGTAAAATGCTTATGTAGGCTGAATTCAGCCTTCTCTTATCACTGTCAGTTTTCATCAGCATTGCTGGATTTTAACACCTTAGTAGATCTAACTGACTGTATAGGTTTAAAATAGTCTGTATTCATTACTGTATACCTCTTCCATGGTACTTACTGAGCAATAAATAATTATACAATGCTTCCTTTTATAAATTTTTCAGGTCTGCATGCCAATGGTATTAGTATGTGTGACTGTGTGTGAGTATGCAGTAAATCACTTGTACATGATTAAAAAAAAGCTAAAGATTTTCCTCAAAAAACCCAACCAAACCAAACAACAACAAAAAAACCCCAAAACATGGTCTACTTTATACTAACCAAACAGTCTATGGCTTAGAGATAATTAAAGTTAAAAATGTATTTTATCAGAAGTTTATCTCTGATAATAGTTTCTCTTTCTGTCCACTTTCTCTATCCATTTGTTAAAATCATCTGTACTCATGTAACTAATGCCAAGTTAGCTATATGAGTATCTTTATTTTGTGAGTGCTTTCACTTATAGGTGTCTTCCAATAATTTGTTTTACATCCATTTAACCTCTGTATCATGTAAAAACCAGATTTGGTCCAAAAGCACATACAAGTAGCTTTAGCAAGTGACTGATTTTAGAGAAGAAGAGGGCGTATGTCTGACTAGAGATTGGTTTTGAGAGAGGACAAATGGTCCAGAAAGGTTTTCTATCTAATTCCTAGAGATTTTAAGTAATATTTTCATTAGATGTGGTCTATTTACTCTGAAGGGCTTTCTTTACTTTGCATCTGAGCGATACTCTTACACAAAGAATTTATATGGACAAGAATGACTCTTTCCTACTGAATACCCAGGGAATGTCCTCTGTATTTTATGATTTTTTTTTCTACCACCTACTCAGGTATATTTTGTTGTAACTGTCAGTACACTACTGTCTTGGGTTGAGCAGGCAAAATGCCAACTGCCCAAGTACAGAGAAAAGGTTCCTCCTCCCCCCAAACCAGCCAAAGGGAGAAAGAAAAAGGAGAGGGAAGAAAAAAACTCTAAACCAGGTTTCTTCTGAAACTAACTACATGTATTTATACAGAAAAGAGAAAATTAAAAGAAAACTACAATATAACACACTCTTACACAAGTTTTATATAACAAGAAATAACCTCCCACTCCCCAATTAATATGAAGTATATTACTCTAGATCCATAAGCACTCTAAAAGACACCTAGCAAGAAACAGAAAGAGTAATAACAAAATATTTCTACTTCCCTGAACTCAAACAAAATGCAAGCAGTGGCAACAGCAAGAGCGAGGCCCACTCCAACAAGGCAGAGCTGAACCACGTTCAGCCATGGCAGAACTGACTAAGCCACTCCCACACACTGGATTTTACCCCTTTTGAGATGATGTAAGATGGTGTGGAATACAATATTATTGGCTAGAAGAGGTCAGCTGTTAGCTAGCTTGGCCCAGCTCAAGGCAGCTGACAATTTCAGGCCCAAATCTGAACTCCAAGGCCCAAATTTAGACCCATCAGCCAAAACCATAACAACTACTCATATGGAAAGAAAATGCAATTTTATTAGTTACTGAATGGTACTTTTCTGTTTAAAAGTCAAAAAATCACATACAAAAAATTAAAAATTTTGTCAATTTTGCATTTCCTAATTTCCATGAAAAATTTTCCTCTATTTTCATCACTGCTAGTTAAAAACTCTGCAAATGAGCAGCAGAAGAAGTTATATCTGAATATTTAAGAAAATACAAAAATTCTTAGTTTGTCTTATGTGTATACCACAAATCCACACTGGTATTTTTCATCTCCACTTTCCCACTGGAAANCCCCAACAAACAAAAACCCCACTGATAAGTAAGACTATGTAGCATAATTCCACATCTAGTACCATTTGAAGGTAAGTTCTCTTATTCATGAAGTTCAATATCCTAAATTAAATGTTTTGATCTGCTTTAATTTGTTGCACAAACCAAAAATGTTTTCATCTAACCAAAAAGGAGAGGGAGATATGAATCGAATCAGGTGTAGGTTTCTTTTAGTAACATTTCACTTATGATCTAAATAGCACTTCCCAACTGGTGAGAGTGTCTGGTCAGCCTTGTCTAGCACCTTCTGTGAGGCTCCTTCCTATTACTATACTCCTCAGATAGCTACTTTAAATGCAGTGAGAATTCCTGGACTGCTAATGGCTCAGTCCACCCCATTTCTGAGTCAGAATGTTTTTACATGGAAAATAATAAATATACAAAACCATAAATATACATTAAAAAAAAGTGAGCTTCTGTATTTTATTCAGAAACAAAATTTTGCATTACTGACAACTCCATGAGTTCCTCTATATTCCTCCTCAGAAAACAGAAATATGGTACATTGATGTTGTTATGATTTGTTTAAAATAATAAAAAAATAGTATTGGGAATTTTGACATATGTTTCTTTTTCCAAATTCCCTCTGCCTGGGTTGTATCCTTGTTAGGCAGAAACATGGAAAATGAGCAATGTGATTTTAAGCACTTGGTACTACACAGAAACATAGAATGGTCTGCTAAACTCCTGAGCAAATAATTCCCTTCAATCAGCTCCCTGCACTTTGCACAAGCATGGTCTCCTCCTCCATCAGGCTGGCCCCACTTGAACCCTCATGTGCCCAGTGCTCAGACAGACAGATCGACCAACCACCAGTTTGCATCTCAAGCTCTGTCCTCAGCTCTCATTTCTCTCAAATGTTCTCTCAGTCTCTTGTTCCCAACCTCCTGTCAAATCTTACCAGCACAACAGCCCTATTTTGCTCCTTGTAGGCTCCTTTTTTTCAGTTTGTCAGTTCCTGTGGACTAGGCATGAGCATTGCTGAATGACCCTTTTCTTTTTCATGTTTCAGCAAGTAGACATAGCAAGAAGCAAACTACTTGTCCCACTTCATGTGGAAGGTGGAGAATGAAGCAGGCAGTCCTAATTACAACATGCTTTTTCCAGCTCTCTTTCTCCAGAGCCACATCAGGTTGCTAAGAGGAAAAGACCTCCCGCAGTAGGCTGCACTGTCTCCTTTCCTCAGGAAGTGTGTGAGCTTGGGAGGCAGGTAATATGAAAGGCTTTCCTTGTGACAGAGCCAAAAGTTTTCAGAGGCCTGGAGGTTCCCATGTCATCTTGCAATCTCAGCCAGAAGCCCATTACTCATCCCTAATTCATAGGAGCTGGCATTACTGTGTTACTCATTAACAGTGCTATGACTGTGGGTGGGAGCTCCAAGCAGACACAATGCTCTCCAAGCCCGGTGCTCCCAAGCTGGCCCCTTGTGCAAGACGTACTATTTTTAAATGTCAACTGTGTATTAAGTAATGACTCAAGGGACTAACAAATCAAAACTCGTTTGCCTAATAAACATGGAGTTAGATGGTAATGGATCTCATTTAACTACCAATCATCCTTTAAGCTCAGGAGCCATTCTGGCACTGGCTGCTCAATTCCTCTACCTTGTATCTGAATACCGGATCTAAATATGTTTAGACCCAGACCTTCTACAGGTAACAGGGCCAAGAGTGCAACAAAGTCAAACTTCAGGTGTCACGAGAGCTCTTGGCACCTGAAGAGCAACACAAAGGGAAAGAATACTGTTGATTGACAAGTTGTGTCTTTTCTTAATACTTAAGAATCCAGGGCCCCAAATATATGACTACAGAGCCTGATCAAAGCCTGTTAATTTCCATGGTAGTCTTGGCATTGACTTTGATAGGCTATGAATCAAGCCCATCCCCAAGTAAAACATATGGGTCTCTTGCACAGCTTATTTCTATTCATATTTCACATCTTTTTTATTTTTTTTATTTATTTCATACATTATTCACAGTTTGTGATGGCAGAAAGACAGTTTATATTGGTGACACAAAGAAGACAAAGAAAGAAATACAGCATATGTGTTGTCATTATTATGAAAACTAAGGCATATTGGGCACAATGCATTTCATTTTCATTATATTACAGGATTCTAATAAGCATCATTGATAGTGAAGTCACTTGTCCTTAGCACAAGTAAAGAAGAAAGAAATGAAAACTTTTCAGGTTGTTTTTGAAAATCTTGTATACTGTCTAGGCATTTTAGGCACAAATTTAATTTCACTTCAACATCACAAGTTCCTTTGATGACAAAGTCACGTATCTTTAGTCCCAAACACAAAAGTAAATAGACATTTAGGTAGTTTTCTTTTACTTTGAAAGCAGTATTATATGAGAAAATTTGAGTGCATATATCAAGCACACTGGATTTTCTGGTTCAGTCCAGCTTTGGGCTTAGTAAGCGCAATTATCTAACACCTGATAAAACACAACTGTGTCTACCTGAAGGTCCACAGAGATATATGAAATTTTTAAGGAAATACAGATTAAGATGAAAAGGCAGGACTGAACTGTCTCTCAAGACCAGCACTTTGGGCCCACTCCTATGCAATATGTGCAGTTGTAGCCAAGTTCCCATATTCATTAATCTAAGTTATAACTCAGGGTCTCAGGAGACCTGGGGACCATTGAGCTTTCATTCCATTTTTATTTATCTGAATTTTAATTTAATTCAACTTGCTACCTGATGTCTATCAAGGCTTTTTACCCAAAGCTCCCAAATATTTCTTTCACACACTGCCTGCGTTTCCTCTCCAGTTAGATCTGGGGGTTTGTGCAGATTACCAACCAACGTCCCATTGTCAGGAGGAAAGAATGATTATGAAATCCACAATAACAATATTTTAAACAAATAAAAAAACAATTTGGGTAAAGTCAACAGAATCTCCAATGTCTCTTGAAAAATATGGACAGAATGTCTTACCATTGAGATGTGGCAATGGTATTGCTCACAGCATTCAGCAACTAGGAAAGGGAACACTAAATGGCAATAGTCTTTTGTGGTGATTTTTCTTTTGGAAGGAAGAAAATGAGTGAGTGTGATTTTTATTGTGACTCAGTGATGAATGTTTCCCACGTATGGTACAGCTGAGTTTCCTGTAGGTCATAACAGATACAAGTGGGAGGACAGGATAGTTGTCTGGGAAAAGATCATAGCATTAAAAAAAATATCTTCAATGTTATTTCACAGTTTCAGTGAACAAAGAGAATTCTATTTAAAACTATCTGTTTAAGAAGCTGCTTTCTCAGATTTTCACACTGAATTGAAATTCAACCCCCATCAGAGCAATAAGGTCATATTTGTATGCATTTTATTTTGCAGAAAAAATGCTCATTCATCAGCTCTGTCCCTGAGTTCTATTAATCTGCATATGTGTGCTCTTTAAAAGATTAAAAAAACCACTTCTTATGAAAATGGTTAGGCAGACTGCTCCTGTTTGCACAGCTTTCCACAGAGTAATACATATGTAGAGATATGGTACAGTCGTAAGCATTTTAGATCTTTGGCCAGTGTTTATATCATGGATTAGGTGTTATTTAGTGCTTAAAGTGTTTTTAAGGCTTAGGATTTGCTTTAAAGTTTAGGATCGGTCATCACATCAGAGTTTAACCAAGCCAGTCAGGAAACTCTGTTATGAACCTGAGAAATAATTTTGAAGATGTTTTTTCTTTCCTTTTCTGCTCTAGGATTAGAGCTAAGTTTAGTTCCATGTGAAATAAGCAGTGTCCTCACCTCTTGGGATATCAAACCCATTTTTCTAAGAGATGTACATATCCCTGATGACCCCTTTGCCAGTGCTCAAGTAATGTGCATCCCCAGACAGTTTACACTCACTTTCTTTCTCAACAACTGGGCATAGACAGCCTTGCAAGGAAACAGAAGGGCTGGATAAGACGATAGGTGTTGGTAAAGGAAGCATGGCACCGGAAACATCTTGTACCATTGTTAGAGACCAGCTTGCTCTTGAACCTCATCTTGTGGCAAGCTTATCCAGGCATTCTCCCTTTCCCAGGTCTCCTTCCTTCCTCTTCTCTCTGTGCTGCTCTCTCCCTCTAGCTTGGGCACACAGGAGTGTGTGCAGGGGAGGACTACTTGGAAAGGAGGGACAGTAGACACAAACTGATGCATGAGTCATGTGGGTTTTCCATCTCTCCCATCAGCCCTCCAAAATATTCCTGACTTTCCAAGACCCATTATCCATTCTCTTCTCAATTTACTTTCTCCCAAAACACTTTTGGTCCTCACTCCCGAGTACTGACTAACATCTCTTTAGGTTTTGAATTTTTGAATCTTCTACTTCCACAGATGGTGGAATTTATTTTATTCTCATCCTCAGAAAAAGTGAATTTCCACAGTCTCTTTTGCTACAGAAGCACAAGCCTGCTCTAATTAAGAAAAAGTGAAGTTTCCAAAGTTTTTCTGAAAGAAAAAAAAATAAAAACAAAGAATGTGACAATGAGATGAAGTATGATGGTCAGAAGAATAGGGGAAAATGACACAAGTTTCTGGAGACAACCTCTTTCCAACGGTGACCAAAAACTTCATCTAGGGTTTTGACATTCTTACAATGTGCAGTATTGTGTGAACAGATATTACTTAGATAAATGCTATGTTTCAAATAAAACTGGAAAGAAATTTCTATATATTTAAAGTGGAGAGTAGTTTTCAAATAAGTGCTTTAGTTTTCTTCATATTTGTCTTCTTAAAAAGAACAGCCAGCCTATGCTATATGGTCTTTCAACTCTATTTCAAATATGACTTTTTATTAATGTCACTTTGATTCCTTGCTTTCCTGACTCCATGTAAAGAATAGGATTTGTTTAATCTCCTTTCTCTCCAAGCCTACTTGTCATCCTGAGTTCTAACTTAAAAAAGAAATCTTAATCTGTCTAGTTGTCTCATAGTATTTAGCTTCTTCTAGATTAGGGTAGGTTTTGTGTCTTTAATAAAAAGAGGATATTTTAAGAGTAACTGAATGCAGACTACCAATATGAAAAAAAGCTTTTAATATTGCTGACTTAAGGACTATTATTACAGATAAACTGTATTTTGATCTACTCAGCAATGTGGAAATATTATATTTCAGTGAAGAAATATTTAACCCAGCCAAAAGCAGCAACGAATAGAAAATTCAAGAACTCAAAAACCTAGGAACAAATCATTAAAGAACAAATCTTTATGATATATATGTGTTTGTCTTATAGTCTGAAATTAATATCTAAGCAAAAATCTTTCACTTTGAAAATCTGTACAGATGCAGATGAGACTACTTCTTTGTTCAACAGCTTTTGCTAGGTAATAACATGCAGGAAGTTTTAGATATTGTCACATCCAGAACTGGATTCTTAGTTTTATTTTCCTTTAATGACAGTTCTCATGACTTAGACTCCTGAAGCTCATAATTCTGGTTTACATGTTTAAGTGGAGAAAGGAATCAGTTCTGCAAATTGAAAAGAGAACCTAAAAAAAGATTTTCCAAAATGTACTATGTTAGGAGACTGAAGGAAAACATCCATTTAAAAGCCATGTAAGGAACTGACTGAATTCACATCCAAGACAAATATAAGACTGAAATTTAATACTTTTTTAAGACAGTGCCTTTATGCTTCAGTCTTAAACTGAGGCATTGGGATGAAGCACTAAGCAGACATGCAAGAGTCTTCATATTCCAAAGACAAGAAAATTGTTCTATCAAGAGGGGTTTCCTTTGTTACCATCATCTTCTAAGCACATAGGCAGGAGCAGGTTGTAAAAAACAATGTAATAATGAATTAGGCCAAACAGGATGGCCAGAAAATGTAAACCTTTTGGGTCAGGCAAGTCTTTCTTCAGGTCACATACTTCAAAGTAACATAGATATTTCTTGATTGTTTCAAAGCCAGTTTTGCAAATATTTAGAATCAAAGTAAATGAGGTCAGAATTTTGGGGAAAAGACCAGTCAATTATCCTATAATTAAAGCCTGCATAATAATGCCTTACACCATAGAATATAATTCACATTCAGTGTGCAGCTGTGCAACTGGTATTTCCTAACACCAGAATAATAGACTCTGCAATCTCAGTAATTGTAGCACTGACATGAAAATCTAGAAGATACAGAAGATGTAAATGGCATTCTCCCCGGAAACTGTTGGTTTGTTTTTTCTTTGATAAGCACAATGACATCATGTCACTCCTCCTCATTCAAAAGTGTGGTAAGTCGATTTTGTGCCTTGCATTGTTAGAATTTTGTAGCAGTTTTGCAAGACTGACATGTGTAAATAAGACTAATGTAGCCCCACCTTTTAAATATATAATTTTCTTGTTTCTCCTGACCTGCAACTGCTTACTTTATTGTGCCTACTGTAAATTCTGCCCTAAAGAGGAAATATGTTCACACTCTGCGTTAAATACCTTTGTAGATCAGAAATGCACATGCCCATAGAAGACGAAACTAGCCCTCTCTGAGCAAGAGAATCAGATAGTGGATGATTGAGTTATCAGTCAAAACCAAGTATTTACAAACCTTCATCTGTACCTTGCATAAATGTAAGTCTTCCTGGTTCACTATCTACAGTCTCTTGGCATCAGTAAGATACTGATATAGATGGCAGTGTTATTCATGATTAAACCCATTTATTTGATGAAAGCAGAAGTTACTACTTAAATGCATCTTTAAAAGCTTCATAAAGTAGTAAATTATCTCAAACATCAGACAAGAAATCAGCAGATTTATATATGTAAGTCTTTTAGAAAACTTTCAACAAGAGTGAAATATTAGAACATGGTTTTAACCGGAACCTGTAACATGATCAGCAAAATGAAAAAGTTCAGATGTGTCCCAAAAGATGTAGCTGGTTAGTGAAATACCCAGGTTAGCAGAAAATTTAAATATTATAGGCGCTTTTTGTGATTTCAGTGGTCTTTCCTCAAGATTTCTTCCATTGAAAGATGTATTACTGAAAATATAAATTGTCTTTTAATTCATAAATAGAGCTAATGACCTCAATCCAGTCTGTAAGCTGTATATAAGAGGCACTTATGGACTTCAGTGTTTCTCAGTATATAGTATTGCAAACTGAAGAGATGAATAAATCAATTATTATTCATGATTGTAGCTTTATGAGGTTGGAAACAGTAGATCTGGGTCAATTAAACTCAGATTTTTATTCAATGGAATAACCAACTGTTTATGCCATTAGACAGGAATTGCTGCTTCATTAATTATTATCTAGCCACTATGTCAAGAGTGGTGACAGAAGATACTGTGTGCACATATCTTCATGCAACTTTACACCAGAGCTGTATTATTATCATTAATATAACGCTTGTTGTCAGTCACTAGGGCTTTTTTCCAAGTTCTATTCATACTTACATACTCATCATGTCTCTTCTTGTTTTTGTAACTCACTGATGTACAGTGAGTTCTGAACACCATTTGCTTGTTCAAGGCCTGGATTTTTGGCTTTTTCCCTTATAGTGCTCTGAGCAAAATCATCTTTTTTCTCATTCATTTTACTCCTTTGCTTTTCAGGAGCAGAGCTATTACTGAAGATGATTTGCAGTTTTGGTAGCACATCAAACCGTAAGACAGATCAACAAGCTCTGCAACAAAAGCTGTCTTGCACGAGTTTTAAGCATACAGCTTGAGGAAAGCAACCACACATTTGTGTATGTAAAGTCTATAAGTAAAAATCTGCATTGCCTTGTGCTGTTGCAAAGTACAAGGCTATATATTTGCTAAATTCATTGTATTCAGTAAAAGTAGAAAGTGTACATTCAGTTCAAGTAGAGGCATATACAAAAATGTTATGTGTAGTTGCATTTAAATCTTCTGGCATTTTAAGATAAAATGATAACAGAAAACACCTGGATGTTTTGTGTAATTGTTTTCTATCATCATAAACAGAATGTTCATTTGGAACTGTATTGCATATCATTTCTCTAACCATATTGAGGCTTTTTAGTGCAGATTTTCTTAAATTGTATGGGTACAACAAGCAAACGTAATAGAAATCAAGAATGAGACCTGGGTTTATATCCCTTCTTGTAACAGCTTTACCATGTTATTAGAAGCTATGACACTGTAAACTCATTTTGGAACTGTTAAAATATCTTCAGGAACTCATCAGTTATGACATTCTATTCTATTTGTTCTTTATTATTGGCTCTTGTAAATGTGTTTTTAAAAAACTTCTAAAGAGGTCATAAAATGCTTATATACTTTTGCTTTCAAGTAGCTCTGGAGGCTTGCTTGCTTTCACACCCTTAGCCTCAGGCAACTCAGTTTGTGACAAGAGCCTCTTCAGCACTCTGCACCAAAAATGAGTTCATAATTTATGATCAGCCTGCTTTGCCAAACTAATAATAAAAGCTTCCAACTTGAATCAATAAGAGACATGAGTTACCACAACATTTTAAGACACCTCAAAAGAAAAATCTAGATAGTAATCAACTACTGTCCCAGGTTTTCTAGAAATCTCAAAAATCACTGAATGATGACTGAGGTTGGAAGAGACCTCTGGAAGTCATCTGGTCCAACCTCTTCTTGTTCAAGCATGCTCACCTTGAGCAGATTTCACAGGATTATGTTGAGATGTCTTTTGAATATTTACAAGGACAGAGACTACACAACCCATTATCTGTGACAGTGCTCAGTCACCCTCATAGTAAAAGATGTTTTTTCTTTAAGAAAAATAGTATTAATTAATTAACAAGTGGCAATGAGGAGAAATATACACTAGGATTGAATACTCTCAGGTTCTCTGTGATCACTTCTACGTTAGTGGCTATAGGTGTGTGTCAAGTCCAAGATCAAAGTGAAAGTCTTAATAAAAATTATTAATCGAATAACATCAAACTCATTGCCTGAGTCACCTGATGAATGACTCAATGGCAACACATGTATGATTATTCCTCTTTCCTGTGCTAAATGTGTGAGGCAACTTCACTGTCAAATCTTACCCACAGTGACTGCTGCTTCCTAGCGTAAGGGGGTTTATCCTTTGCATGGCACTGAAAAAATGATTACAGAGAGGACAACAAACAGCAACGATAGTAGTAGACGTAATCCTCAAAATGTTTAACCTCCAAGGTACTTCATCGCACCCAGAAAAACCAACCTGATGGGGAATGGTAAGGCTAGTTGTGGTTGCTAGAGAAGTTTAAAGTGGTTTCACTATCCAAGGTAATCTTTTTTAATCCCACTATCAGAAAACATTTCCTATATTTATCTAACACATCACATCCAACACACATATATTGCCATTCCTACAGAAACACTCAGTTTGGCTTTCCAGTACAGCTAGAGGTAAAGTAAACAAGCAAACAGACATTCTTTTCTCCTAATCCTCTCTACAGCGGCAATGTCCAACCCTTGTGTGAATGAAGTTTTGTCTTGTTTTTCAGTCTGAGTCAGCACCAAAAAAGGACAGCAGACTAGACTTAATTTTACCTTTGTCCTATTACCATCTACGATGGTTGACAGCTAAATTTGGGTTTTCCATAAAAGAGCAAACTATTGGCAATTGTCCTGAGATGACTCCACTATCACCACTTCATAAATTTGTCAGTTGACTTTCAGTTATTCATTTGTGGAGCTTCAATGAAGATCACCAGCAGAATGTACATGTCAGCTTTTTCAGGTGTGGAGGAGTCCTCTCATGGTAAGTAGCTTTTAAGTTTATTACATTTAGGGTAATAATATCATTACTATGGTAATGACATAGTATGTGTCACTTTTGGGAATGAGAAATTGCACATAATTTCTATTTGCTTCAGTCTTGTTTCTATAGTAACAAGACTAGTAATTCTCATTAATGATTAGGTTGTTAGCATTGTTATTTTTGGTAATTCCAGGTTATTAATGTCCTTAGTTTTTCTGCATCTTATTGATGACTAAATCTGAGTGGCTGTTAAATGAAAAAATAAGTCCACTTGAATAAAACTGTCTTTCACAAAAATCAAAGAGCATCTTTTGAACCCAGTTCTAAGATTAGTGCAGAATTAAGGTGAGAGAATAAAATTACTGAATTATTTAGACTAGAGGCAGAGTTCAAACTGGCTGATAAACACAATTATTGACACAAATCACACAACTATGATGAAAGTACTGGCATTATCATTTAGCATTTCAGTTTTCCAAGTTCATCTTTCCACTAGAAAAGACATTTCTCCCCTATAGTAATGCTGCTATAAGAGTAGCAAAGCAGTTTCAGAGAGAGTGGGTATCATGAGCTCATTTACCATTGGGATTCAGGGTTAAAGGTTGTACGTAGATGCCACAAGGTCATTGTTATCTCATGATGGTAGATATGTTTTCTGTTAAATTTCATTCTCTTTAAGGGCAAACTGTATGCTAAGTGCCTATGTGCTAAAAAATTGCAATTATAGTCTTCTAATTATATTTGATATAAAGATTACATTTACCATGTAATGAAATAAGTCCCTAATAATTTAATCCGCCTTAATGGAACTATGGCTTCTTTTCCCTATAAGTTCTTACGCATGTCTACACTTTTACCCACTGACTCTTCATTTGAGTAGTCACATGCTAGTGTCTGCAGAATAAGGCATACTTTATCCTATTTGTTTTAACTCACTTTTTTATCCTACTTGTTTTAACTCACTTTTCTTAAGAAGGCCTTAAAATAGAATTCTTTCAAAAATGCTTTGATAGTAAAGTTTCTAATGTCTTTTATGATGTCCTTTGAAAGTATATAGCAACATTTTGCAATCACTTAGTAAATACTACTAAATACTAATAAAGCATTTATAACCTCTTTCAGTTTAGAATGCTGCCATTGCCCTCCTAGCCGATATTAAAAACTAGATGTCAGAGATCTACTTCAGCAGTTGGTGATTACTTTATCAGACTTTTAGATTTAAAAAATCTGGGTTACAACAGGACTTTGGGAGAAAAATAGAGGACTCGGAAGAAAATGAAAGAACAAGTGAAATTAAAATAATCTTATCCCTTATTATTCCCAATCATAAAAAGTTTACCTGGGCTAGATCTGTGACCAAGATGCACAAAATATTAGACTTAGTCTATGTCTCTGAAGACAGAAACTGAAAATTTCTGTAATCTGGTAGGCAAAGACCACTGTGTGGGCCATGAGAATTTTCATTCAATGTTCTTCTGTAACTAGACTCTATAATTTTTGATAATATCTGCCAGTTCTGACACATATATTTACAGACACAAAGGGAAAAAAAATCTTCTCTCAAAGAAGAAATCCACTTGAAGAATCAAATGGATTCTTCATCACAATGAAGAAATCTTTACATGAAGAAATCCACTTGATTTCTTTCCTATATTACTACTCAAAGCTTATTTTTACTGCAGGCTAAGGAAATGAATTTATGGAGCTGAAAAGGATAATTTATTTCAATTAATCATTTCCTATCCTAAATATTATTCATGTTAAATATATTTTATTCTTGCATGAAAATAAATGTTTTAATATTTTAAATTATTATTTAAAATAATGCTTTAAACTCTAGGATGAGAATGGATTCTTAGGCCCTCTTTTGGGCAATAGGGTCAAACTAGTCAACTCATCCTACTAGTCAGCTCACCCTAGAAAGAGGAGTTATTGGAGACAGAAAAGATTGTGACAGAATGTGCAATGCTAGTTGCCAAATGACACTGTGGGTCAACAGTCATTTAGCATAAATTAAAGCAGTGCGTAGGCTGCTGCAGTCTATGCCAAGACCAATGAATAACTCTTGCTTGGATGAGGATGCCTGGCTCATTCACAGCTCTTTTCAACCTCCTGTGTTTATGGCTTCCTATGACATCTAAGAATGTAGTAAGTATTCAGGTTCTTTACCGTAAAAAGATAATTGGCTTCAAAGAATCATTTAAGAGATGGATCTGTGACACTGAAATGAAATCAAACATCAGCATTAGTTTTATCAGCTATAATTTTTTGCATTCAAAATCAGTTAAAAATGGTTACTAAAAAAATTTGTATGGAAATACCTAATGTTTTAGGAGAAAATTCCTTCAGATACATTTTTGTCTGTAGAGCATATGATTTTTCAAATCACAAATTTGGCAAATTTTAAGCACCTGATACTCAGGAATATAATGGGAATATTCAACACTAGCAGCTTCCTTTCAGTGTAGCCTAAGAAATGAACATTAGTGCTAGTCAGACATTTTCTAACAAGATAGATTCTTACCAAGTTTTTCCAGAACTGAGGCTTTTGATAGGAGTCTTTGCAGCAAGTCGAAAGTTCTGATCAAAACTAAAGGTAGAATCAGATCTCAGGAGAGGCCACTGATTAAAGGGAATTACAGGCATTACAAGGAAAATTCACTTCTTTATTAGCTCCTCCAAATGCCTCATAATTGTTTGAAATTTTCAGGAGACAGATATCTTAGTGTGAGAGGTAGCTCAAAGTGACTTTTTGATTTGCCTAATATGGTGGTTTGACCCTGGCTGGATGCTAAGTTCCCAAAAAAGTCACTCTATCACTCCCCTCTGCAATTGGACAGGGGAGAGAAAGTATAATGAAAGGTTCATGAGTTGAGATAAGGACTGGGAGAAATCACTAATCAATTACCATCATGTCCATAACAGACTCAAACTGATGAAATTAACTGAATTTATTACCAATCAAAATATTAGCACGATAATGAAAAATAAAATAAACATTAAAAATATCTTTTCCCCACCNGGTGGTTTGACCCTGGCTGGATGCTAAGTTCCCAAAAAAGTCACTCTATCACTCCCCTCTGCAATTGGACAGGGGAGAGAAAGTATAATGAAAGGTTCATGAGTTGAGATAAGGACTGGGAGAAATCACTAATCAATTACCATCATGTCCATAACAGACTCAAACTGAGGAAATTAACTGAATTTATTACCAATCAAAATATTAGCACGATAATGAAAAATAAAATAAACATTAAAAATATCTTTTCCCCACCCCTCCCTCATTCCCAGGCTCTACCTTCCTCCCACCCAGAGGTGCAAGGGAGAGGGGGAATGGGAGTTATAGTCAGTTCATCACAAACTGACCATGCCGCTGCTCCAGGAGAACAGTCCTTCCTATGCTGTAGTGTGGGATCCCTCCCATGGGAGACAGCCTTTCATCAACTACTTTGATGTGAATTGATCCCACAGGCAACAGTTCTTCACAGACTGCTCCAACATGGATCACTTTTCCACAGGGTGCAGTCCTTGAAGAAACAGCCTGCTCTAATGTGGCTCCCGCACTGGGCCACAAGTCCTACCAGGAAACCTGCTCCAGCATGGGCTCCTCTCTCCATGGGGTCCCCAGGACACTGCCAGAGCCTGTGCCAGCACAGGCTTCCCATGGATTCACAGCCTTCTTTTCAGGCACCCACCTTCTCTGGAGTGGGCTTCTTCCACAGGCTTCAGGTGGATCTCTGCTGACCCACGGACCTTCATGTGCTACAGGGGCACAGGTGCCTCACCATGGTCTGCATCATGGGCTGCAGAGGAACCTCAGCTCTGGGATCTGAAGCATCTCCTCCCAATCATTCTCCACCAGCCTAGGTGTCTGTGGAGTTGTTGCATTTGCATGTTCTCTCTCTGATCTTCTCTGTTCGCAATTACCTTCTTCATAATTTTTTCCTTAAATATTTCATCACAGTAGCATTAGTATCATTCCTGATTTGGCTCAGCCTTGGCCATTGGCAGTTCCATCCTGGAGCTGCCTGACATTGGCTGTGTAATAAACAGGGGAAGCTTCCAGCAGCTTCTTGGAGAAGACACCTCTGTAGTTCCCCTACTACAAGAACCTGGCCATGTGAACCCAGTGCACCTAAACAAATGACAAGCAAATTTAACAGTTTAATTTTACCTGACATAAACGCAGTTGAAATCTGTTTCTGATGTTCTGGATTTTGGAACTGTTCTGGATGATACACGCAACCTTTTGTTTGCCCAGATTTACTGACAAGCTTATGAGAAGAGTTCCTATAGCATGCAATCCACTTGACTGCTTGTACATTCATCTGTACCTGTCTCTGTAGTACAGTCAATTTCCCCATCCTTAGAACACTCAATGGTCATGCATAAACAGACATTCATCTTTCTATCCTGCCAGATTTTGAAATTCGGCCCCTTCTGGTGGAACAA
This sequence comes from Sakesphorus luctuosus, assembly GCA_013396695.1. NCBI lineage: Eukaryota > Metazoa > Chordata > Aves > Passeriformes > Thamnophilidae > Sakesphorus > Sakesphorus luctuosus. The sequence goes on along the minus strand of VWZD01007182.1, from coordinate 445,725 downwards.
TATAACCAACAGACTGTTTTATTCTGTGCCAAAACTGATTATCTTAAACTAGTAGTTCCTCTGCAGGGGAAGATCCTCTTCCTCTAAATGTAATAGTTTGTCCAAAGAGTGAACCAATTTAAAAATTCTTGCAATATTAGATTTAATTTAAAAATTACTTTTCCCACCATCCTTAGCTCTGCTTTTTTCTTGTGTGTGTGTGTGTGCGTGTGTGTTATCTCTATTAAAATATAAACTTGAAAAGCATCTGAATTCTTACAAGCTAGTCAAATAGTGGGAAGAACAAATTTATTTTATTTTTATTATACTTCTACAGGTTTTCCTTTAATTACAATCAATGTTAAATGCGGTGGTAAAACCTCAAAAACTTCAGTAGTTGCCCTAACAGCAAAACCTACATGCAAAAATATTATTCTATTAAATAATTTTCTGGAGGATTCATTTTTGTCCTCTGGGTTTGTTTTTGAGCTTTCAAATAATTTTCCAGTTTAAAATAAAAGGTGAAAACCTTACTGTCAAAATATTTTCCATGATAATCTGTTCCCCCTTACTTTACCAAACACTGTCTTAACACTTTAACCATCTTTCCAGATTCCCTCCAGATATCAAAGTATTTAAAATATATCCATATATATATATATGCTAGTGAATATACGTGTCCAGAAATGGACACATGCCACAGAAGCTACATTTTGCCCTTCCAATTTTTTATCATGGGTTTTAGATTATGTTCTATTCAAACAATTTAAGAAGCAGTATTACAGCTTTATAGTGTCTACTAACTACTACAACCTTCGTAATACTGATGTTAAAACATGCTTATTTTTGACTCTAGCCTGTTGTGATGGGTTAAATATTTTACTGAGGACACTCAGGTACATTTTAAGAGTACTTGCCAGTATTGTTAGCTTGGTTGCTACACCTGATTTCTATGCACCCATGTGGGTGAAGATGTATTTAAGACCTTTATTTAGTTACAAAAAGATATGAATGGGGGAGGTATTATGTTCCTTCAAGATGAACACAACACTTGCAAATTTTTGGCACACAACAATAATCTTCTAGCATTACGTTACTTGTCAGGCCTTGAGATCTTCCACGGCCAGAACTCACATAATATATCAAACATTTACAAAACTTCATTTTCCAAGCACTTGTAGAATGAATGATGTAGCACCGTTCATGTAGTAACAGCATATATCTTGAAATATCCTACCCAGATCGGTTCTCCTCAATATAGTAGCTATTGAAAATCTGTCATGGTATGTAATATTTTTAATAGACTTTCAGTAAATTTTCATACTTCTTTTTAAAGTTTCTACTGATTTTAATCTCATAAAGTGATTGCACTATTATTGCTGAAAAGTGATGTCAACTGTTCTGGGTTTTTTTCAGTGAACTAGTTATTAGATTTATAAGAAACAAAATGTTTAATCTTAGTTGGTTTCATATGTAGTCACATTATATTAGCTACTGACATTGCATCCTAATGCTCCCCTACCTGTACTTTCCTCTAATGTGGTTTTTTTATTCAGTGATGCAACTGATACACTTAACATCTATCTTTCTTGCTGCACTGTGAAGTCCTGCCTATGCTTGGAGATAAGTACTACAGTAAGAGAAATAGAAGATGCATTTCAGAAAGCTCTTTCTGATGTTGTGTTCTTATACTATCTATGTGGTTTGTCAGTAAACTGATTTTAATACATTTCACCTTTTTAAAATTATGGTTGCTATTTTTCTAAGTATTTTCATATGTACAATGTGCATGTGCAAAAATAGTAGACTACACAGTGTGAGATAACATGTTCTTTTAATCACATTAATCTTTTTTTTAGTGAGTAATCGATATTGTAGTAGCTTCATTACAATTTACTTTAAATATCAATTCAAACCCCATACAGTTTCACAAAAAAAGCTGTTCCCAGGAAACACAGGTTGTGTAATAGGTTTTGTAGAAGGCAACCTCTAGTCCCTGAGTATTGAGTACTCGGTTCTTTTTCTACAATGTTTTATTAATAAAATATAAAGCATTTCAAACTATGAACGTCCTGAATATTTATTTAATTTTCAGGTAACTTGTGTGAATTGTCCTTTAACACCAACTAATCTTTGTCACTAAATGGACAACAAGCTAATTTGGTTCATTTATTCTGAGATATTGCATTATGCTCTGTTCAGTACATAGATTCTGTTCATGCATTGCTGTATTTATTTCTTTTTGTCTACAGACTATCTTTGAAAAATCTCAGGATGATAGAAGATCAGGGCTGGAAGGGACTTCAAGAAGCCATCTAGTTCACCCACTGCCTAAGACAAGATCAAAGATTCCTTTATTATTCCTGACAATTGCTTGTTGAATCTATTCTTAAAAACTATCCAAAGTGGATATATTTGAAACCTCCTCAGACACTCTTGGCAGAACTTCATTATTGCTACTATTTGAAATTTTTTCCCAAACCTATTCTGAATATTTTTTTTCAATAATTTAATCCCTTTACTTCTTATCCTTTCTACAAAGGATATTGTGGACAGATAGTGTCTCTACTGTTGCAATACCCTTCTAGGTATAAGTAGCTGTTTTCCTTCCAGTATGATGAAAACCTATTCAATCATAGACATGTTCCCACAACTTAGAGGCATTACTGTTTTTGTTCTTCAGATTTTCTCCAGCAAAGAAAACGTCATGCTTAGCATTCTGAGGCCATAGTAGTGCTGAGCAGCCACATTTTTTAAACAGGTCAAGAGCTCTTATTGGTTGGACTTGAACGCAGATGAACTCCTGGCAGAGGGGCTGTCAAAGTAAAGAAATAGTCCTAAATTTGGAGACCTAGGAGGTACTCTGAGATATCAGTTCTGCGGTTTGAGGTTGGGGCTTGGGAAGTAGAGCTGGCATGTCCAAGTGGCCTGAGACTAAATCGACTCATCTGCTACTCCCCGACATCACTGTGCAATGCACTAGTTTGAGCAAGTGACTGTAGTGTCAGTGTGGTGGTGCTGACTTTGTTCTGCACTGCACAGCAAGGAGGATTTCTCCATCTCAGTTTCTCATATAGTGATCACCTGTGTAGCCTGGATGTACCAGCTGTGTGTCCTAGGGTTTGACTCCCAGAGGGTACAATCCCAAGGGTACTGCAAAGGGTACAAGCATAAATACCAGACTAGCTTATTCAGAAGTTAGCTCTTCCAAATAATGCAAAAAAGCAAACACAGGAGTGCTTGCCTGGAGAGTATCAGAATAATGTACAGTTTTCAATCTGTTCAGGTGAAAACACAGGGGTAGCAGTGTTTACCTAGGTCAAACAGCTGTAAAAAATTCCAGAGTTTAATACTGTGAGTTAAAAACTTATGTTAACCCTCTTACAAATGAAAGACATAATGGGAAAATTAAAAAATCACTGAATATGCTGAGCTGGAAGGGATCCACAAGGATCGTTGAGTCCAACCCTTAGCCCTGCACAGGACCATTCCCAAGAGTCACACCATATGCCTGAGGGTATTGTCCAAATGCTTCTTGAACTCTGCCAGGCTTATGTTGTGACCACTTCCCTGGGGAGCCTGTACTAGTGCCCAACCACCCTTTGGGTGAAAATTTTTTTCCTGATATCTAACCTAAACTTCCCTTACATGCTCTCCCTACAGTAACAAGCAGAATCTTTGTATTCCTCCCATGTCACTTGATCTTACTTCCACTGGGCATACATCTTCCTTTTTTTGCATTATTTCCAAGTTTTGCCTGCTTGACTTCTGACATTTGGGAGTTGCCTGTTCCCATGCCGTTAAGAGGTGATGTTTTAAAAGTGACCAGCACTGGTAGACCCCAGCATCTGCAAAAACAATTTTCCAGGAAACTTTACTTACTAATTCCCTGAGTAGCCAGAAGTCTGCTCTCTTCATGTCCAGAGCTGAGATTTTGCTGGTACTTTTCATTCTGTCAACAGAGATTTTCAACTCGATCACTATGTGGTCATGGGGACCAAGATTGCTGCCAATCTTCACTTCACTCCTAAGATCCACTTTGCAGACAAGCAGCAGATCAATGATGGTATTTTTCTGAGTCAGCTCCCTGACATCACAGCAAATCTAAGGGGTCAGTTTCTCATTGTTTGTTCAACATTAGGCACTTGAGATGTGCTTTCCTAATTTAGAACATAAAGATGATTTCATGTTCAAGATTGTATGGATAGCTAATATATACCTTTCACACAGAGAATTCAGTGAAAATCTGAATGGATTATTTAAGTAATATTTTCAGAGAACTGTTATCTTTTCTTGTAAGTGCATCTATTTATCACATTTTCCTATCATTAATTTCTTACTAGTGTAACATGTCCTTTCCTTAAGTTGCATTATTGTCATTTTCCTGTCCTTGGTCCCTCCCCTCCTAAACTCTTTTGATGTTGAGAAGACAATAAGTGTGTGCTGTTTGCATAACAGAAGCTGAGGCATTCACTGAGATGTGCTCTGTGTGTTATTTTTTTAATTTTGTTGTTGTTGTTATTCAATGCTGTAATAGAAGTAGAGTGTGTTAAGGAGGCAATTCTCATACAAGACAACCTATCATACAGGCTGTCCATCCTCAGTGTATGATAATACAACTAATCAATTGTTTAGGTTTTTGTAATGCTTTGCTTTTTGTCCATGGATAATCTTGTGCAACTAGCAATGGGACCCCATTTTGTGATATGAAAACATTATTATCTCAGGGACAGACTTCATTACACACTGTCATGACTCTTAGAACAAATTATACATATTTTATGTAGTCCAGGTTACCGTGGTAAATATTTTCTTCTTTAAGAGAGAATAAAATTAAATGGAGAAACAAATACATGCAAAATTGGTTTTAATAAAAGCAACACTATGTTAAGCAACAGTATCTTAAGCTGTGAGTGTGGCAGTGTTTCAAAGTGTTTAACTAAATAAATCCAAATACTTCATTCCATTAAAATGAAACAAAGGAACTTTGGAATTCCTCAAGTGGAATATAGCTGAAATGGCCAAGAGACAGATATACTAGGAGTGTGTTGGAAAGCATTTAATACATCATACAAGTACTAACTAGCTTGATTCAGCTAACACAGAGGCCAAAAGCTCAGCATTCATTCTTTGAAACGAAAAGCACCTGGTTCCATATGTTGGAACCATGAACTCCCATGTTTTCCTTTTGATATTCACACTTACCAGTCCTAAAACTGACACTTGTGGTGAGGATAGAAACCCAACTTAAGTTCTGAATGTCCTCCTTTTAGTCCCTGCAGACATATTGCTACTGGCAAGAATTAATTTGCCTCACTATACTATCCGAAGGTAGTGCCACAAACTTGACACGAGTACAATCTCAGACAGCTGGATACGAATCTCACTGTTCAGCCTGAACAAATTACAGCTCCAGAAAAATGGTTAAAGCAACACTAAAACATTTCTTTAAAGAAGAGTTGCATTGTTTCAGCCTGCTTTAATGTGGACTTGTTTCTCAACCCAAAGTTTGAAAAGACTGAGCAGCGTGCTATACAGTGAAATCTTTTCTGTGTCTTCTATGCACAATAAGAAAGATTGTCTACCTCACTTGTTTCCATTGATGCAAGGTGCTTGGTTGCATACAAAAGTAAACTATTTCATGCATAATGGAATTCAAAATCCTCACATTTTCACTAAAGACAATGGCCTTGGAGACATTACCTGGATAGACACTGGTAGACATTACCTGCAATCCAAATGTACTGATTGCTGCACAAAATTTCTGCCAACATAATCTCTCTTGATGGGAGGAATAACAGAAGGCAACTTCCAAATAAAAGTATGTTTTCAGGGCATTGCATCCAGATGTTTTAGGAAATAGCACTGGCTACTAAGGATTTTGCATTAGTATTGCCAGTTTCTGGTACAGACAAATATGCTTCAGGGATCACATCAATTGCTTTTGCTTCAGTAAAGCATCACTTCCTTTCTGTTAGGACTAAAATCTATTTCCTGACTTTGAGTAAAATGCAAAACAAAGGTTCCAGTTGTGATTTCCTACAGTCCAACACTCAAAAATCCCTGGAAATTTTTCATGTTTATTACGTTGCTTACATGAGAGTCTAATTTGTATACTTTAATTATGAGCCACCTTAAGGCTTCTTGTATAATTTCATATGACTAATACTCTTTTAATGCTTTTAAGTGTTCTGGAGAGCTGCTTTGTACTGCTGGCAAAAAGCATTCTTCACCCATGAACATAGTTGCACTTCAGCAATGGATATCTCTATACCTACAGAGTTTACAAAAACAGTGCAAAGTTTTGTGTTTGTGCCCTTTTGCCTGGAAAATGTAAATCATTATCCTCGTTACCATTCAAGTCTATGTTAATGAGGTGCTAATGTCTCTAGTTGGTAAGAATGTTCCAAAGACTGTATTTCCATATATTTTATGGAAATAAGAGAAATCCATTGCTGTATTTATTATTACATTGTATGATCTAAAAATATTCTTTAATTTATCATACCCAAACACAACATTTTTGTTTTAACCACTTTACTTTAAGTGCATTCTCTAGAATAAGGAGGGGTTATCAACCAATCCAGAGAATATCATGTTGCAGTCTCCTAAGTCTTTCACAGTAAATTTAAAGTCTAAACAATAAAAACAGATAAATAGAGGAAATGTCAAACTGAATTCTGGGTAATGATCAGATCAGCATGCTTTTATACAATTTCCATCACTTTGAATTTTAAATCACCTTTTAAAGGGCACTAAAGCATTCTTGCAAATTAGTCTGCACTCCAATTAATGCACCCAACATGACAATAAGTCCAGTTTCAGCTTGGCTAAGCAGACCAGTCAACCAGGAGGATGTGACTTGAGGACTTGGAGAGCCTGTGCCTCCACCTTTTTTCCCTCTCTCTTCACAGCAGCTTAGGTCCAATTAGGCCAGTTAATCTGCCTAAAACCATTGGAAAGGAAGGATTTCTCTAATAAAGATGAAGCATAGTCTGAGAGGACATACAAATTAAGTCTACTCTTTTCAAAAGAGAGAAAATTCCAAGATTTCCCTCAGCTATACATCTTAAATTTACTTCTTTTAGACAAGACCAAATGATTTTTCTCCACAGGGATTTTAACTTCAAGAGATCTTTCTGTGACATTTGTTAATATGTAAAGGATTTCTCTTTTGTCTATTTATTTTTCATACTGTGCTCATTTTTGACATCCATTAAATTTTATAAGACTAGACTGCAAGCGGTAGTGATGAGAAATGCCAGGCCACATTACAAGAAAATGTTCATAAATAGAAATGACTTGGTGTTTTTCAATCAAAAAGTAAATAATGCTTTCATGAATATATAGATATCTGAGTAGCCTAATCTGGGATTTTGGAAGGAAAAATGAAGGCGACTGAAAAGCAACTTCTAAATACATGTTTATATATTAAACAAATTTTAACACATTGAAATAAAATTCTTGCAAAATGGCTAAACCATTTCACATAATATTTAGCTCACTCACTAGAAAAAAAAAGGCAGTAAATAATCTCAGCCCTTTTTATCATTAGCTCTGGCGCATAGGAACTACATTGTATACTCAAAACCTACTTAGAACTTTCTAATTTCTTTTGTGCTTCATTTATAGTATTTGACTTAATTTTGTACATAAAAACATTTAGCTGGATGCAAAAAAATAGCATATTGGTTTTGGAATTGCTTCCATTTCTTCTCAGGTAACTCATGTTAGACTTGACTCTGCAGCTGCTTTTTTATACGTTAAGGCAGGATTTGGAAGGGGAGGAAGTATTAGTGCCTCTAGTTCATCAACAGGATCTAATGCACTGCAACAAAGAAACTAGTTTTAGTTCCTCTAGGAAAATATTGAACTGCTCAGATATTATTAGCAGTGTTACAAAAGAAAAGAATATAAGAAAGACATGAAACATTTTTTGAAATTAAAAAAGCGATATAGAAGTGCAATAACACTGAAGAGAACTTTGTTTCCTACAACTAGAACAGAAATTTTCCTATTTACCTTGGCAACAAAAGGTTAAGATCTTTTTTCACAAGCCCTTTGTGTTAAGAAATCTGTAAGCACATTCCCTGGAGTCCTTGAGTCTGACACAAATTTTGTTCTGGAACACGCAAAATATTCTTTTAAAGCATCAATTCTTTGAGGAAAAATTCAGTTCAAAATACAACTGAAGGTTTCGTACTCTGTGTCTTGTCCAACACAAAAGCCACTAAAGCTGTGAGGTTTGTAATGGGCCATTTATTTAGTCATCATATATACCATATAACTTTTGTTGATATTCCATTCCATCGTTTGTTCTGATATCAAGAGTCAAATAAGCCAGCTGACTGATCAGTTGGGCAGCTACTGAGCACCACAGTTCAACCTGATCCACGTTTCTCAGAGAAGCCAGTTTCTTTGGCTGCAGTCCAAATCTGGTTGTATATTCAGCTGCCCCAAGCCAGACTTTTCCCTCGTTTGGATCTAAGCTTAATCTAAATACTTTGACTGAAAGAAGAGATAATGATATTTGCAGTGGCAAACTGCTTTTTATCAATGAAGCTGCACTTTGGCAACAACTTCCTTCCTTCCTCTGTGGTAACTCCAGTACAGCAGATGAGAGAGGTTAATGTAGTCCTGCTGCTTTGCATAATACTTTATAACTGCAAAGTTTATGTTCTAAAAAATTACCAGGATAAGCCAGAAGCTATAAAATTAAACATATCTCCATGTACCAAAGACATCGATTGTTAAGCTCTGGAATTCCTCATCCTAGTGTGCCACCCATGCCAGTTTTCTTCATAGATTCAGTTGAGTGTGCTCCCAATTTTTTTTTCATTCCACTTTTCTTTCACACCTTATTCAACTAACAGCTTTGAAATAATGGCTGAGCAGCCACAAAAGGCATAAAGGTTGTAGGTGACAGAATACTGAGAAAAGCCTTAGACAGCAAATTTTGGGCATCATGGTTGAAACATAATAGTGAGAAAATACATTGGGAAAAGGAACATGTCAACATAAATGAGCAGAAGAAAAGTGTGAATAAGAATGCACTACAAGAAAAGACAAGAAAAAAGCTAGCAAAAAAAGTTTTATCATAGATATAAACACAGTAAATTAGAAAAGAAGTATTAATTAAGTGTGAGCAATCAGTAGTTTTAATTTTATTTTGTAACTTAAATGATATTTAAATAAATGTCATTTATCTAGACATTCAAACATACTTTGGTTTGCCACACCTGTCGCAATCTACAAGATTATTTCAGCAAGGGAGAAAGGATGATAAGTATGGGTGGGAGTGTGATATTACAGAAAGAAAATTCAGTTCAACCAAATACATTAATTAGTATTTTAAGTTTTGCAGAAAGTATTTCTAAATTTTTATTCATACCCTATATGTTATTAATCCCCAGACTCTAAAAATGCTTTTCAATTTTTTTTACCTTAAAGCTCTACTTCTACAGGACCCCATGTGAAGTGTCATACTACTCAGTAGAATAATAATTTTGCAATGTCAGCCTAAGTTTTAATCTCCAAATTATCTGTTGTTTGTTGGCCTTTATCAATATCCTCTTTTTTACCCCGAATTCCTTTTTTAGGGATTACTAAAATAAGAAAAACGAAAAAAATATATGAAAGGGATATAGTCACCACCATATTCCTCACTGGTCTTTGTTTCCCTGTTCATAGTCAGAGATCTAATGTGAAATAAATCTATGCATTTTTCTGTCATAATCAGGATAGGTATAATTAAAATAAGCAAAGGCCAAGCTGCCAAAACACTTCAGGGATGACTGGGGGAATCAGCTATACATGTGTAGTTCCAGAATCTGAGCAAAGAACCTACTGCACAATACGTGACGGTGTAACAGAAAATTTGCTTTAAAATGAATGGAAGGACATGAAAGAAACACTTAGCAATCGCCACACATACACCTAATTACAAATAGGAACTATAGCATGAAACGCAATTAAACTTTTTGATAGATCAAAGCATTTTCTGCAGTAAAAACGGAATACTCTACTACACATTTAAATAGCATAACTGAATTCTACTAGGGAATAGCATGAGTACTGTAAGACAAAATTGAAATAATACAAGAAGTGTTATAAGATAAGCATTGTGTGTCAACTACCACAAGAACCATGCACAAGTACAATTATACAGCTCAACTCATAAAGAAAATTTACTGTGTGGCAAAAAAGTAGGTAAATATCTTCAAAAACTTTCACTAAAACTTGACATCTAATATTTTGCATATGTGTTCACAAAGTTCTCTGTACAGTTACAAATAAAATGACTGGCATCAAGTACCGGTTTCCATTCAGGAAGAGGTTGCTATGTTTTCCTGAGCACTCCTTCTGCAGTTTTTCGTGTTGGGAAGCGCTGTGCTCTGTACACAAGCCTCTGAGCTGGGAGATGACTCCCTCTAGTTCAGGCTGAGCTACTGGTTTGCTAAGCACCATAAACAAATCATTTGGTTTCTCTGGTTGTTCATGATGGCAAATTAGGAAAAGCAAGAAAAAAAAACCCCGCAGCTCTGAACTCCTGATAAAAATCAATGGTAACCCTTGAGCTGTGTATGTCAATTTTTTTTAATTGAAAATAAAATAATTCAATTAAAGAGTACTTTCTTCTAAAATGGACAGTGGATTTTGTTAACATAGTATTTAATACAGAAATTCATGAAACGCAGACATGTTGGGTGCAACGAAGGTGGGATGACACAAGTTATTTGATTACAGGACTCCTCTAAGCATTTGTTGTACTGAATAAAACTGATAAGGAAAAAATATGTTAACTCGCTTCAATCTGAGAAAACCACATCAGAAATACTGTATTACAGCCTAAGGAAAGGTGTAAAAGCATCAGTTGTGCAAAAATTAAATCTAGAAGCAAGAGACTGATAACAGAATAAAAATTTCAGGTGGAAGAGAATGTTGATGTGTTTGCATGTAAATAGAAAAGGTTTAGACTGTTGCCATTCTCTCTGTATCATATGTATATTTGTTAAATTACATGCTGCTGTTGATCTATAAAGTGAAGAAATTCTGTATAACCCATTTTAAAAAGGATTAGTAATGTTTGAGAAAAAACATACTCCAAACAGTGCTTTTCATTTTCAACTCAAACACACTTGCATTTCAGGTGGCCACATGTGTACTGAAAGACTATTTTGGTTATGAGATTAGGAAATTACAGTAACTGCTATATCATCACAGAGGGAGATAAAATAATAAATAATTTTGGTTTAGAGGGAAAAATACTTTGCAAGTAATTATTCTCAGCTTGTAAATGGTGTCTCTCTATAACCAACCAAGCATATAACAAGAAGATGAAGAAGAGGCTTATTTTCACTTCATTTCACTTCTTTGTAATTGACAAGCTCTCACTGAGTGTCAACTTTAAAAGATGACAAATCCTAAATCTTATAGGACTCAATTCAATAGTTCACCTCTCTAAACTGTTTTCAAATTAATCTACATTTTCAAATGAATCAGGCATGAAATATAAGGTGACATCTATATTACAAAAATATTAATTTCCTTGTCTTTTTTCAGCATCCAAAATAGCTTTAGAATATTCAGTTTGCTAATAAAATGCATAGAAATATATAAATGCACAATATTCTCTATTTCACAAGTTTACCTCTTTCGCTTTTTGTTCTACTTCAGTAGCCATTAGTTCCCTTATTCAAAGATATACCTGTTTTGTATTTGATACAGCATGGTAATTATACTTCAACTGCTTCAAATGACATAAACCAAAACACATGAAAGACTTAATGATGAAAGGACTAAACCATCTGAAAAATAATAAATTAATAAATTTTGGGTTACGTTTTCTTTATATCCCCAAATGTAAACTGTTTCCCATTATGACCCTTCCCTTATTCAAATTTGGTAATGATCTGCTCCAAACAGTCTGATTGTGAGCAAATCAAAAGCACCCTTTATTTTCTAGCTGTGGGGGGGTTTTTGGTGTTTTGTTTTTTTTTCCTGACATATTTGGTCACTGAAACCATCACCATGGGTCAACTTTCTCTACAGAAAACCCACAAAAGCAACCTTCTTGGTAAACTTAGACTTGTTTATAATTCTACTGGCAGTAGTCAAATGGCAATAAGAGCTTTTCAGACAAGATGGGGAGCAGTGGCAGAGCTCCTTAGAACTAGAAGATGTCCAAATTCTGCACCTCAGTAAGCAAATAAAAGAATAGCTCAGACCTCTCTTGGAAAGCTGATATACTATCAGGCTTCACATTGTTTCTACATTCTTCATCCACTGCATTTATATTCAAAACAGGAGTTGTACCTGTTTGTAAAGGACTTTTCCTGTTTCTTTCTTATGGATTGCCTTTCTCTCTCTCTGTTCACTACATTAAATTATAACAGATCACCATTTTAATCTAGAACATAAATCTTTAAATGTAAAAACAATAAAAGGATTAAAGGATATGTTGCAAACCCTTTTCTTCTTGTTTTTAAAATTTAAAACAGGACATGAAGGAATTTGTCAAAGATTTTGGAAAGTATTTCAAAATGCCTAGAAAAAAAAGCCCCCAAATAACTTATCAGTTAAATTTAGGTCTTTTTACTAGATGGCTTTTGGTTTTGCCCATGGCTTTTCCACAACCTTAATCTATGTTTCCACTATTCAATATGGAATATTTTTGTCTATGCCTGCACTGTACTAATTATCTAAAAACTAAAAGGCATATTGTAACTTCATGCAGCATTCTGGAAATGAAGAACATGTGATTGCATGGAAAGTTCTTCTAATGTATATTGTTTGATTATTATCTCAGTTTTTCTGTATAGTTATCCCCTCTAATCACAAGTTTTGTCACACAAATAGCTTCACTAACTTTTTTGTACCTAAGACCTATTATAGATGGTACCTATTTGTTAAATACTCTATCTAATTCTTTTAGCAAATGGAAAGTGATGAAAGGCAAATACTACCATGGAAACCAGAATGTGAATACGTCTGGAGAAAAGACTGCACAGGAAGCTGAAGTCAAGAATCCTTTACACTTTTATTTCTATTCTACATTTAAAGGAACAAGAAGATGGTATCAAGCACAGGGTTGCTTAATATATATGAACAAACCCTCAAATCTTCTCTTTTCAGCAAGAAGGTCTTATAAGTCTTGTTCCCAGCAGATATTCAGCACGTACTTGAAATATCTGTTCCCTCCAAAAGCCACTTCCTGTCTGTAACAAAGTTAAGGACAGATATGTACACATACAGAGGGATGTGTCAGGTGTCTGTGCTCATGTCTTATACAGTGATCTTCCATAAACTAATCTTCATAGCTTTTTCTCTCTCAAAAATATATGAGCAGGTCAATTTTTTTTCCTCTCTCACCCCTCTGCTTTTTCTGCCTCCCTCATTCGCAAATGTCCTAATTCATTCAGCTTCTTTTTTAGTGGGAAAAATCCCTACCAAATTCATTTCTATTCATCACTTTTGTACATTCTCTCTCATGTTTTGCTGGGATATGTCAACAGTACTGAGTCTAAGAGATTTTAGAGACATTTTATCAGTTACTTTATCATCAGATTCTTACTAACCCTGTATCTGGTCTTGAGTGTGCCAGTATCAAAAGCCATCTTGATGTCCAAGCAGATTACGTTTGTTGCTTCACCCCTGTCAGCTCTCATTGTCACCTCCTCAAACAAGTTAATAGCATTTGACAAGCATGGCTTCCCTTTTATAAATGTCCCGGTTGTCTTTGACCAGCCTGCACCTGTCCAAGTGTTCTCCTATTTTGTCCCTAATCAATGACCCTAGAATTTCTTCCAGTTCCCTTTGGTGTTTATACACTGAAATGTTCAGTTCACTCAACCTCCAACTTGAGAATCTTGCTCTGAAAAATTAGGAAATGTGAGTTGCTCTGAGTGCATAATTTCTAATGTGTATGTGCATATGTATTTATATCAGCCATTGCCATAACATTCCAAAATATAAAAAGAGGTTATTTCATGTGAAAAGGAGAAATATTACATACCAACTCTCCAGTGTCCAGGGAAGGAAGACAGTATGTTTATAAAGGAGACAGTGAGACAAATCTTTTACCTCCAAATCACTGAACTATCCTGCCACTGTAAATCCTTGTCATTTGGATGGTGTCAGAAAGGACATCCATGAAGATGCTCTCTGATTTCTGATACAATAAATAGTGGATAAGTTCTAGCAAGCAAATAAGCTATGTCATGTCCAAAAAGCAACTATTTTTAAATGATGTCTAATAATGCCAAATTTAATCATGTTTATTAATTTCTCAGACTTTGATAGGTCTTGCAGAAATATATTTTATTGTATATTTACAAGGCTCAGGTTCCCCATCTTTCTTCAGGGTCATCTCATTAGCAGTGTATAAAATTAATCCTTTAGGTAAAACAATGCACCTAACAGTATCTGAACTTCAGTGTGTAGGTGGAGAATAAACCACAGTGAAGAAATTCTGCAAGTCTAAATTTCAGTGTTAGCAGCACCAGTGTCATTTCCATACTGCTACAACTCACATGAACACAAAACCACTGGTAAAGATTAAAATATTCACCTTATTTCACTGCTAAGAAGCGGTTACTGTCCGCTTTTCCTAATTGTACTACATTTCCAGTTACACAAGTATACTTTCTGGCAAAATGACATCCCAATGGTATATGTGCTAATTTTAAATGATCAAATAAGTCATTCACTGTTACTCCTTTTAATCTCAGCCAAAAGTTCTTGCCAGTCACTCTAGAAAAAATAAATTTGAGATGAATTCAAATATTTCTTTGAAGCAGTGTACAGAGAATACAAAAAGGTATATTTCTGTTCCATGTCTTTTCAGGCAGCACCAAGTCCTAAAAGATTTCTCCCTACTATAACATATCTTAACTAAAAGGTCACATCCATTGACATTTTTTAATGTCCTTTCAGCTCTATATTTCCTCTAGCCCCATGTCTTTTCCTCCATGATCCAAGAACATCTCAAGATGGTTTTTTCAAATAGCCCATAGCGGATTTGCGCCCAGTCTAGTTTAAAGAGACAGTGACTCTTGATGCAATAAAACGCTGTCATACTGATAAAGTACAACTTCACTTACTTGAGATAGCCTCCCAGGAAACAGCTAACTTCCCTCTTTTCTGAAGAACACCAGTCCACTTTCTGATCCTGCAGAGAGGCTTGTAAGTAAACTTTTAGACCTACAGGGCCAGCTGAAGATTATGTTATTCTGAAATAGCACTTTCTGTTATTTAGTAAGACATATTAGCACCTCTTTAGATTATTGTAGAACTTCCTAGAAGAATGTAAATGATCTCCTGTCTTGGGCTGAGCTGGCAAAACGCTAACTGTCTGAGACAGAGTAAAAAGGTAAGAAGAGGGATAGGGGAAAAAAAACTTTAAACTAGGTTTATGCTGAAATTAACTGTATGTATTTATACAGAAAAGAGAAAATTAAAAGAAAACTACAATATAACACACTCTTACACAAGTTTTATATAACAAGAAATAACCTCTCACTCTCTAATTAATACGAAGTATATTACTCTAAATTCATAAGCACTCTAAAAGACACCTAGCAAGAAACAGAAAGAGTAACAACAAAATATTTCTACTTCCTTGAACTCAAACAAACTGCAAGCAGCGGCAACAGCAAGAGCGAGGCCCACTCTAAGGCAGCAGCTGCACTACGTTCGGCTCGCATCTCAGCCATGGCAGAACTAACTAAGCCACACTTACACACTAGATTTTACTCCTATTGAGATGATGTAAGATAGTATAGAATACAATATTACTGGCTAAAAGAAGGCAGCTGTTAGCTAGCCCAGCCCAGCCCAGCTCAAGTCAGCTGACAATTCTAAGCTTAATCTGAATTTTAAAGCTTAAATTTAGGCCCCCCTGGCTAAACTTATAACATCTCCAAACACTACACTGGACCCCATCTGAGATTAGGCAGTTTACTTAATCATCACTGTAATAATTTACGTTCCCTTTGTGTACAGCAGGAGGTACAGTTTGGCATACTGTGTGAAGGAAAAGGATGCTCATTCTTGTAGGCTATTTTGATTATCATCTGTTTCTGCTCCAAAGACTTTTTTGCTAACATCTGAAGGATTCAAAACTAATTGTCATAGTCAGAAGGCACAGATACACAGAGAGACAAAAGTCTTAGGTCTTCAAGAAATAGCTTGGGTATTAAAAATTGCCTATGCAGATTTTGTCCGTAAGAAGAAGGTGTTCTCGCAGAAGCACATCCTAAGCCCATTCTCTGCTGTGAGCACCAGTCCAAATACCAACTTCATTGCCAAACTCTATGGAAGGGTATGACCAACTGAGAATTACTCAAAGTGAAGTTACAAATATTAAGTGACAGGTAATTTTTGGCAGCCTATCATTCCTCTAAAGAAAGAATATTCTCTTCTTTATGTCTTTCATTCCATAAATTAATAACCAGCCCAAATGAGCAGATGACCTCACTCTAAAGTATGGGATAAAAAAAGATCAAGATCGTAATCAGATAATAGTAACATGTCATCTAGAATTGTTTTACATACAATGTGCAAAGGAAAATTTATGTCTGTAGCATAGAATCATGTTTGAATGGACCATCTCTTGTTCCATCTCTTGTTCTCTGCTACTATACAACAAAGGGATGGGGAACTCACAGCTTCTCTGGACAGCCTGTTCCATGGCCTCACCACCCTCAAAGAGTAGAATTTCTTCCTAATATCTAATTCAAATCTACCCTCTTTTAGTTTGAAGTCATTCCCCTCTGTCCTATCAGTACATGTTCTTGTCAAAATTCCCTCTCCAACTATCCTGTAGGCCTCCTTTAAGTACTGGAAAGCTGCTGTAAGGTCTCCTGAAAGTCTTCTCCAGGCTGAGTAATTCTGGCTCTCTTGGCTATTTCTGAACATTTTTAAGTGTTCAAAAACTCTGTAAGACCTGCTTAAACTTTGCTCAGGAATGCTAAATTAACTATGTTTTATATTCTTGGCAATGTATAGCAAAATGCATAGTGATAGTGATATAATAGGATACAATGTTTAAAATTATTCAGAGGTTCTCAAAACCAAAATTGAATTCAAAATTAGTTATACATGCTTTATGGTACTAAAGATCACATTTCCACAGTAATTTGTTAAATTTTAGGTTCTGTTATATTTTTTCCTATATATTGTAATCTTCATTTGTGATTAGAGACTAAAGGGTATTGCAGAGTATACATAACAATGTGCCACTTTAATTTCAATGAGCAGTTTTGTGCTTCCATTTTTTTTGACCAGTTGCCCTTCCCTTGGTAGTATTGCTATTCCAGCAATGGTTCCCTTTTCAGCATAATCAGTACAGCTTTAGTCTCAATTTCCTTGACTGTTCTCTGCTTTTCCTTTCAACTCCTTAATACTCTAAACCACATCAGTAAACATTAAAAAATAAATATTGAATATTTAAGTTATGTTGCTTATGTACAGAGGAAGTCTGTTTAGAGATACATTTTGCCTCCTTTTAGGGTGATATGGAAATCTAATAGCTTGTTTTTTAGACCTGCTCAATGAAACAGCTACACAAATCATTTAACACTGACGAAACAGCAGTAAATGTTTAATCCAGTGTCATCTGTAAAACATTTTTTGATTTTTTCCAGTAAATATTTAACTGAATTAGTCAAGCAAAAATAAATCTAACTCACCACTTCCTAATGCCAGTTAGAAGTTTGCAAAATTATTTTCTCTTTGAAGTTTAGGTTGACTACATGTAGCAATGTTCAAGGAATGCACACATTTTCAAAGACCCAGTCACGGTCATCTAAACAACCCTGAAAACTGTTAACTGATTCTAACCATTGGTGAAAACCATAATTGCTTGTAAATCAATAAAGTTGTGGATGGCCCATCCCCAGAAGTGTTGAAGTCCAGGTTGGATGCGTCCCTAAGCACCTGCCCATGGTGGGACTTTTAGAACTAGATGATCTTTAAGGTCCTCCCAACCCAAACCTTTCAATGATTCTATGAAAATTAGGGGAAAAAAAAGAAAGAAAATATTATTATGAACAAAGTATATAAAGCCTTCATGTGATCCTAACATTTAGGAAGAAATTATGTAAAATCCATAACTATACAAGTTCAAGACCTACTCCAAAGTAATGTGCCAATGGAATTCACTGGCCCGTATGAACGTTATGACATAATTACATAAAACCCAATTACATACACAGAACTTATTACAATTACAGCATTGTAGCAACAAAGGAAGGAATGGATATTGCCTAGTATTTTAAATTTGAAAGTTTTGCTTTTAGAATTTAAACTTAAGTCCTTCATGTGTCAACTGAAATGTATGTAATACATAACACTAAAAGATGAGCCATTATAACTCTTTCCTACTATTTCATCACCAAATGTAGAGTATACACTAATGATCAATAGCTCAAAACACAATACTAATATCCATAGTAATATGTAAAAGACCTAGAATTAATTTTTTGTTCATAGAGGAACAAGACTGGCAAATAATCATCACATATATTGTACATAATTTGGATATTTTTTCCTCTTTATAAGAATTAATAGGGGCATACCATGCATGATGCAGTTAGTGAGCAAGTGCTGAAATATATTGTATCTGTGGATTTCCTGGTCTATAAATTCAGTTTGTAAGAGCTTTGAAATATTGTGCAAGGCCAGTTAAAACTACGCAGGCCTTGTGGTGGATCAAGGACCAGTTAAAATTTTTCAAAGTTTAAATCTAAGCATTCCTGAATTCCAGATAAATTTAATGAATTTTACATTTGACTTTTACATGGAGAGAAGAAAAGGTTGGGGTGAGATCTGGGGGCAGACAGTCTTTTTGTTTCAGCATAGATAAGAAGATTATTTTCCTAGTGTTTGTTTGCACTTCACAAGGAGGTATTATTTAATATTATAGAAAACAATCAAAATAGCTTCTCTAGATGAGTAGCATTATGACAGTTTCTGGGAGAGTCAATTTTTAGGGGGTTTTTACAAAAGCTGATTTTAAACATGGACTTTTTTATGCTATTTGTGTAGGTGATTTCTGCAGAAAATCTACCGATTTTCTTTCAAAATGTTATTGAACCACTGGGGTTATTTGTTATGTTTTCATTTACTATAGTGTCATTTTACTTCAGCATTGTCATGTGAATAATAGGCAATCAGGGCTGAAACTTTTCAAAATTGCAGCCCTCTAGATGCTACAATTAAATCAATTACAAACCCAGAATAAACAGTTTTTAATCACATCAAACATTTCTGCTATATTATACTATTCAATTCTGTTATGATGGAAATCTAAAGCCCATAGAATACTTCCACAAAAAATACTACAATTTGTACAAAACTCCTGCTTAGCCTGATTAATGAACTGAAGCTCAGAAAATGATGTGCATGAAAACAGCAGTTCTTGCCAATAATGACATTTTATTTTCAATTTTAGAACTAATACTGTGTCAATCTAAGCAATACTTAAGTACATTATGTAAGTATAACAAGTGACATGACATAAAATAAAATGTATCACATCCAGGAAGAATCAAAAGTAAACAGTGTTGAGAGGAAGGCAATTGCGGCTGTGCAGCAGCTGAAGATGAACCATTGCCATCAGGAAGAGGAATGTGAGGAAGCACAGAAGAGCACTGCCTACTTATGCCATGCAGATGCGCATAAAAGTATAACAAAAATTGAATAAAATTCACTGTCATGGCTTTACAGTAGCTGTATCTTACACATAGGCAGATGCAGCTAGCAGAGGAGCTTTAGAGGTTTGCTAAAAAAAGGTAAATTTGACAAAACCCCATTTGTAGTCTATAACATGATATTCTGACACCTTATTCATATAGGTAACGGTTTATATGTATCACTGAATTACATTGGTCTCTTTCAAAATCATAACTCCATAAATGTAATGTTTAAGATTACATGCTGCCTTTTGTGTTTGCTTGGTTGGTTTTATTGTTTTTTTCTTGTTATTGTTGTTGTTTTGTTTGTCTGTTTGTTTTTTGTTTGGGTGGGATTTTTTTATTATCTGACTAAAACCGATTCTGAGTTTTAAATATCTGCATGGGTGCTTGGGGAAGGTGAGAATGTTGGTAGTTTTTTGGGTATTATGTATTTTTCCTTGGATATCATGCATTTTTATAAAGGAACAGCATACTTTTAATTTACCACTGTTTGTCGTTCTTATTTAGGTGTATGCAGAGAACATCTTGATTTGTGATCTGTGATAGTAACGCCAATGACAGGCACTTATACTAGGCGGCACTGAAATTGTCAAAATAATTCCTTCTTTTATTTAAGGATCTTGGTGAACACTGCGATTTCCAGTTTGGGAAATATTCCAAAACATATTGGCAAACTGAAACCCTTCATGTACATATATAATGGAAGTTGTCCTTCCTTTTTCACTCCTTATAAATGTGCATGTGTGAGCAGAATTCAAACAAACTGAACAGGATTCTTTCCTGTACCTTTTGAGTCCAAGAGCTACAAAGATTCAAGAGACCCTGGTAACTGATAGTGACAAAAAGAGTTTCCTGTCAGCAGGACATCTGTAACAGGCGAGTTTAACTGTGTACACGTCAAACTTAAGAAGATTTCATTTAGCAGAATTGTCCACTCACAAATATACAGATCAGTGATCACAGAGTAGATACTCAAGGAAGGAGCAGTTAACTGTTATACATCCAAATAATCTGTTCAGACTGCGCTAATGCAGAATAGAAGACTGTAGAGGTGGACAAAGTGTCCAGTTGGAAAAGAACACCTGTCCCATTTCACCCTCTGATTGACTATGATGACTGAATATAGTTTCAATTTAGCTAAATGGTGAAAAATATGAACAAATGAAACAAATGAATAGCACTGTCATACTTTCCTTCACATCTTCAGACATTGAAAAGACAGGGATAGCCCAGAAGACATTCAGCTTACAAGCTGAGAAAAGCAGAGGTATACAATACTGCTTATGTTTTCTAGGATTCCAGATATTAACAATTATATGTGTAAGTGCTAAAACAAGGAAAAGAAAAGTAATTCTGAGCCATCTTAATTTGCATTGATTTCTTTACCAGGAAACTGTGTGAATAGATGCTAACACAGCTTACACAAAGTGTAGCCCTGTGCTATAATACTGAGACAGGAATACTAAAATTGAAATAACACTTAAGCACTGCATTGGGAACAGATCTACTTCCATGTATCTAATTCTTTCACCCATGTTTCTGACCATCTTCTCACATGCATATGTCATGGAATCTTTCAAAACTCATTCCCTCATTTGTCTCCAGCAGGTATAGAAATTTCTAGGGCTGTCCCAGTCAATACCAGAGACTACCAGTGTCTATATAAACTCTTGCAGCTGGCATTTATTACTTGCCAACTTCAGCCATTAACCCTTCTGATAGATATCTGCAGCTCAGGCATCAGTACTAACACTTAATAGGAAAAGTCTCCATCCTCTTGGATGCAATTCATGTGAACCAATATTTTAAAGTACAAAATATTTCAAACCTGAGATTCAATAAATTATTTGTTTATTTTTAAGAGACACCAATGGCCTGAAAAACCAATGCTTTCTGGAACTGATGCTTGTTGGTATCATTCAACTTTTGTTATGGCTTATATTTTTCTTCAGGTTGGGGTTTGGACTTTTGTTTTCATAATTTTTTATGTATTTTCCTACTTGAGATATGGGCAAAAAATATTTCTTACTAGATTTCTTAGGCCTGTGTTATTATGTGGGGTCTTTTTAACCTATTCACTCTTCTAAATTCTTGAATTAGGAACTATTTCTGAACTTTCTGCTCTGTTTTCCTTTACTGCAATTTCCAGACACATACGGAAAATTATTCTGCAGTATCCAAGTGTGTTACATCTTAGGATGAAAGAGAAACCCAAAGTCTCTTTAATTATTTCATTGACTATTTGAATAATTTCATTCCATTTTATTACCCAAACAGGTTACAGCAGGTAATCATGCCATGTCTTAGATGGACTTTAATTTACCGTACTGATAAGTAAAAGTGCTAGAATATTGTAGAGGAGAATATGGAGCATAAAACTGTAGATACATATTACAGACACTGCTTCATAGTCTAAGGGAAGGCAACTGTGCTATAACACTTACATCTTAGAGACATACTCAGCTCATACTTCCTTAACATGATAGAGGGCTGAGATTGAACTATTACAGTGTAGCTTCCAGAATAAATGTGTAAACTGATCCTATTGTATGTAAGAGTTATTTAAACTTGCCAATTACATTTCTCTCTGAAAAAACCCCTCTCTTCTCAGGGAAAAAAAAGGAATTTCCAGCACTGTCATTTCTACATTGCCCTTGGCCCAAAGATTTTTTCTATTTAACAATGCCCTGCAGCTTAATATGCTTGTTCTTGCCAGGATACCACTCTTCCCAATGAAATATATTTTTTAAAAGCTCTTTTGGCTACCTTAATCCCCTATTCTCTTACTTTTTCTATTAAAGGCAAAAGTGTAAGAACAATTCTACCCATGGTTTTAGGAGTTCTTTGGAGCTTGTAGACAATGAAATGTGTCAGGTTCCTTTTTCTTCACTTTCTACAATCATCATCCACCAACAACCAGTACAGTAAAAAAAAACAAAAAAAAGGAAAAATGCAATAACTACTCTCAGTGACACACTTACAACTATTGTTAAAATTCCCAATAACTTATACAGGTATTTTGAAAGACACAAAGTCAACTTTGTCATTTACAGAGACATTATCTGGAAAAAATTATATCTTTAAAAGCATTTCTACATATAGCAGCAAGACCGAAAAGAGACACAACTGCCAAATAACTACGAGGTTTTGAACAGAAAAAGGGCTTGTATAGTAGTGATAAAAATAGTCCTAAGCTGAATTTCCCCCTCAGATAGTGTAAATCTTGTACAAAATCCAGAGGGATTGGGACATGTATATGAGAGTAAAGAATTTACCCCCTGTGCTTTTATAATAGAAAATTAAGATGGTTAAAAATGGCACCCAAAAGATGAATGAATTTCCAAGGAAATAAATTAGGTTTGAAATTACTATTGGAACATATGCATTATACAAAAGATCATGAAATCCATTTCCTCTGACATATTGCACAATGAGCTACAAGAACATTTGCAACTGATAGAACCATGTAAGATCTCATGTATTATTCCTACAATAAAGATTACACCATAGAAGCCAGCTATTACACTTCCTATTGTGGTCTACCAACCTGAAGGTCATGAACCAGGGATATGACCTGAGCACCCCAGACAAGATTTTGAGTTATACAGTGCACCACAGGAGCTAGGAGCCTGTTTCATATCCTATCCACATTTACCTGCAGCAACTTTGTCATACAAAGTATAATGAAGAAAAGGAATTAGAAACCATTTGGAACAACTGAGAGAGAAAAATATATAAGGCAGAAGTCATCTTCTACAGGAATTTAGAACTGCAGGGATAAAATAGCCCAGATTTAAATGACTGTATGTTTTCTTAAAGATCCTAAAGGAAAGCAACATATGGATGCTCTATGTTTAACATAATGAAAAACAAATGCTCAAACCCCACAAAATTCCATTTAAAAAATCTGAAAACCACACTCAGAATCAAATGCAATATGTCCAAGAAAATACAGACCTGTCATGAGCATGTTCTTCTATCCGGAATTATTAAATCTACATGATGAAAGCAACCTTTAGAACAGATTTTTCAAATGCAAGGAAGGAAAATAGAAATACATTTTCCACAATTTTGCATGAAAAGGCTAGTTTTCAGTCAGATGGAGAAAAAGCAGATGAAAACAAGTGGAAGGTTGTGTGGGTTATAACCTCATAATGTCTGCAATCTCTTTGTACAATGCACATTATTAGTTGAAATTCAGGATGAGTGACAGCTGCCCTGTTTGTTTCTCTTTGCTTGCAGTCCATATGAAGCCTATTACTTTAGAAATACTTTCTTCCAAGGCTGGAGAGGTACAGTTTTTGAATACAGCTGAGCAGACACAAAGCCCAAGAGCCTGAGGAATGCACCATTCTTGGTAGTGACAGAGCAGCCATTACAGCAGAGCAGCCTTGGCACTTCCCACTGGCACACCAGAGGAGTCACTGCTTTTTCCAGACAGGAATTTCAAAGAATTGTATGTGATGTACTATGCAATTACTTAGCCCTTAGGAGTCAGCATTTCTGTTAGACTTAACATAAAACAGCGAAAAGTAACAAGGTTCAGAAAATGTTTGAAAACAAATATCTACCACCTCAGGAAAACATCAAACTTAGCTTTAAATACATTTCTATGCAAAACAAACTTGATTCGGTGGAATTGATATGTATATTTAAAGTTGAAATATACATATGAAATGAGTACAAAAAATACAAAGAGTACGAAAGTCAAATATTAAATAAAAACAAAGTAAAACTCATCTTGCCACTTTGGGAACCTGGTCCCTGATAGGCTCTTCTATAGCTTAAAGCAGACCTAACTATAGTCATTCTAGGAGTAATGATGTACACTCTTTTAAGCAAGAAGGCTCTGTAGTGCAGTTGGGGATTTGTGCTTGAGAGCTGCCTTTAGGGCTAGATTCTGCATCAGAAACTCTAACAGTCCATTACAAAGCTGCAAAACTACTGACACGTATCTGAATTTCTTCATGTTCTGGTACTCAGCTACTCCAGTGGAGCAGAGGACGTGTTAAAAATGTCTTTACAGCCTCATCTGAACCCAGTATACGCAGTTGGAAAAATCTCATTTTCTCACTATTGAATGTCTTGGTAGGGTAAGGACAGATGGACTTTACTATTTAGAAAAAATTTCACAATCTTCCAATATTAACATATTGCTCTGGTAAAGTAATATATGACTTTCTCATTTTGGTAATATATTAATGTGAAATAGTTTTGCTTATACATATTATGTGATTAATATAATACCAGATTCCCAGGCATCATCATAGTGAGGAATTTATAAATACCATAAGAAGAAATAAAACATCATACTGAAAAGGCAAATCAAGAATAGCCAAATATTGGTTTTGCACATTATGCCTTTCTAAAGAACTGATATTTTTTTCAGAATTCAACAGAACTGAATAGAACAATCAAAGTGTAAAATGGCCACACATTCTGTAAATGGGGTGCAGCTGTGCAAAATGTATTGGGAGAGAATGGGGACATTTCAGTGACTAATTTTCACAGAAATTTTCTGTTTGTAAGAAAAGTTAAGTAAATTTGTAGGAAGATGACAAAAATCTTAGCAGTCTCCATGAAGCACCTGATGAACAACTCAGTGAAAACAGCAGTTTTTTCTCAGAGTTAAGGTACGAACAGCAACAGGGTCTTCCTCTACTGTCAGGACCCTGTAGTAGAATCCATTCTAAGAATAAGTTGGTTCTCATTGGTGGTTTTACATACTTGCATGTTATCTATTTAAGGTAAATGCCCAGTAGAAGGTGGACTAGCATATTCTTTTTATGGTACTTATACCTGTCCCACTTTACTTTGCACTAGTGAGGCCTCACCTTGAACATTGTGTGCAGTTTGGGTCATGGCAATATAAGAAAGACATTAAGTCATTAGAGGGTGTCCAAAGGAGGGCAATGAAGATGGTGAAGAGTCTTGAGAGGAAGCTGTATGAGGCGTGGCTGAGGGCACTTGGTCTGTTCAGCCTGGAGAAGAGGAGATTGAGGGGAGACCTCATTGCAGTTACAACTTCCTCATGAGGGAAAGAGAAGGGGCAGGCACTGATCCCTTCTCTGTGGGGATCAGTGACAGGATTCAAGGAAATGGTCTGAAGCTGTGTCAGGGGAGGTTTAGGTTTGTTATCAGAAAAAAAGTGTTCACTCAGAGAATAGTTGGGCACTGGTACAGGCTCGCCAGGGAAGTGGTGGTCACAGCAACAAACCTGTCTGAGTTCAAGAAGCATTCAAACAATGCTCTCAGGCACATGATGTTATTCTTGAGGTATCCTGCGTAAGAGCAAGAGTTGGATTCAATGATCCTGATGGGTCTCTTCCATCTGAGCATATTCGGAGATTCTATGATTTGTATTATTATTTCTACAGAATTCATTATTGAACAGTCACCAGCTGGTAATGTCTCTCAGATAGCACCAGCTCCAGCCAGATCTCAGTAAGGGAGCCTGAGGTAAAATCTTGCATATCAACAGTGCCAATGCTGGTTTACTCAACTATTCTTACATAATAAATCTTGCATCAGTAACATGCACAATTTATGGCAAACAAATGAGGGATTTCACATGCTGCTCAGATTTGTGTTTACACCAAGAAAGAACATGGCCCATAAATAAGACTGTTTGGAAAACACTTACTGCTGTCAAACTGATAATGTATTTTAAATCCTGGGGTTATCAAAAAAGTGGATTTTTTCCCCCCTCCATATTACTTGACAGCTGAAATTAAACAAATTCTATTGAAGTACAAAGCTAATAGAAGGTTTACTATGTGTGTCATTAACACCATCCATATAAGGAAACAGAAAATATGAGGTGTGGATTTTTAAAATATGATAAAATGAGAGCACCATTAGATGCATATGAAGGTGTGACTTCAGGCCAGGCATTTTCTTATTAGAATCAAAGTGACTCTGTCTTACATTACTAAATAATCACTGTTGTGCGATTCAAGTTGACATCTTTGAAATTATTTTATCATACCAAAAATGTATGTTGCATTTAAAATAATTTAATTGTTAAATCATCTTAATAAAACATGTGGCATAAAATTATTACCTTACCATATGCTGCCTAAACTTCTTTATGTTCAGGCACAGTGAATCTTAAATAATTGACTTAATTTATAAACTATATGTTTTTTATTCTTGCTTTAATCTAACCTTCTATTATTTATATTAATAATTTCAAAGTTCATACGCTAAATTGTTTAAATTTTGTATCAGAGCTCAGGCTTAACACAAACATTCCACTGTATTTCCTTTTGTTTTCCTTTTAAAGGAAAAAACTGAAATTGAGTTAAATCAAAGCAGTTGAGCTCAAAAATGTTAGAAACCATGAATTCCACAATTTCTGCATTAAGCTTGGATGACTGTGGTTTGAAAAGTTAACATAATGTAATTTTTAAAGGTGTTTATTTATTGAGGCATTTAGATGAACCTCTAATAATTTTAATCAGAAACTTAGAAATTGACAAAAGGTTTTTGTTTGCTCTGTAAGGTAATGCAGCACATGCATACCTTTAAGACTGTCAGTTTTGAAAGGAAAGTGTATTTGGAGTGCTTGTTTTGCTAACTTCAATTTGACAAAGTGACAAATTGTTGGCAAAGTTATGGAAAAAACCATGAACATATATACAAATTGAACATTAAGGCAATAGTGTATTTTTTAGAGGCAGACACTTAGGTCATGGAGAAACTTAGTCCATATTTCAGGATGACTTGTTTTAAATAATCCTCTTGAAGAGATGTTATTTCAAGTTTTTCTTCTGTACTACAATATATGTCTTTCTCTGATGCACTTTACTGTCCCCCTGTACTTCTTGTCAGTTTACACCATTTTATCTTAGGTTGACTTTTTTCCTTGTGTTTTGCCCATGATTATCTTCCATTTGTTAGTTTTTGTTAGAGAGCTGCCAGGACAGAAATACTTCTCATCTACATAAAGGGAATTTTAAAGTGCTTATTTCTTATTGCTAAACTCCACCACATCTCAAGCTTCTCTTTCTGTGTTTCTGAGAACCAAATGCTCAAGGCAGAATATGTATACTGCATGTGCTTATACAACCCTTACGAAAAAGGTGCAAATATTTTATAACTAGATAGCTTGACAGGCATATTCATGTGTGCTATTCACCACTCCATTCTCAAATGCACTTACTTCAGTGGCCTCGAATTTGAACATTAAATGGTTAAACTTGGTTAAAATTGGCTTTTTTCCCCCCCTTAAAGCAGTACAACTCCATGGTGGATTAACAAAGACGGATACTTGTAACGTAGGCATAAGCTACATACATGCTTTTAAGGGGAGAAATATTTTCTTCATTTGGGTTTTGCATATGGAAAAAAATAAATTCCCTCACATAAAATATAGATTGTCCAAAATTCAAAACCCTACAAAAGAAAGAAACTTTTAGCAAAGTCAAACTATCTGGAAGCTTCAGGAGAACTGAATGATGTGATTGGCAACCTGCATTCTGTTACTTCCTTCTATGTTTATGTACACTTCTATGCCTGCAGCACATAAATACTGTTTGTTAAACTTCTGTTGTTATGGCAAGTGGAAGTCAATGCAAAAACATAAAAGCATGACAGGCATTTTCTGAGTAAAAGTAGCCATGCATAACTTTCAAAACAGTTTTTTAGAAAGTGTTCTACATCTCTACTGATCAGTCATGTTTTTCAAAGAAGCTCTACCTCACTGAATTACATTTCCCTAAAGAAATTATACAGAATGTAAACTTCTGCTAATATTATTAATAAAGTTAGGCATGTTGCACAAGAAAACAAACAAAATAACTCTGTTGTTTTCACTTTTAATCAAGGAAAAATACTGCTAATGCATTTGCAAAGAAAACTCTAAAATAAATACACAAGTAAATACTTACCTCTTATAAAATGGAAAGAAATTCTTCACAAACTGTAAAAAAGGAAAATTCCAGACCATGTAAAAGTATTTCTAATACTGTTTGCAAGTAAGAACTGGCAGCTGAGAACAGACACATAGAATCAAACCACAGGTCCATCCATCTAGCTAGTATCATGCTTCTAACTGTGGCCTAAAAAAGATGTCAAATAAATAGCAAAAGAAAATAAATGAGAAACAAGCACAAATCCCTAAAAAAACTGTCCAAGCTATCAGATCTTTCTGTCTCAGAGACCTTTTAAGCCAGCCTTATGTGCCCAGTTTTGTCCTGGCCCCACATAAAATTCGAGCCTCCCCGCGGTCCACTGCTACAGAGCAGAGCTGCAATACACGTGAGGCAAGGCTTCTCCTGCGCTCATTCTCAACATGACACCTGCTAGATTCCCTTGGTGCCCCCCTGGCTTGTAGCAGGAGTGAGAAAGTATAGTCACTCCTATTCTCCCTTTCCATGCTGCTCTATTGTCATACTTTTGTTCAGCCTGTACATCAGTCTACAGATTTTCTTTCTTCCATACTGAAGAGTCCCAGACTACAAAGATGTCCTGCACAGGGAAGCCGTTCTACATCCTTGGTCACTCTTCCAACTCTTCCTTTACCCTTTTTCAGCTGTGCTTTATACTCTATAAGGTGGAAGGGATGACAGCTGCCTACATGATACAGATGTAAAAATGGATTTACATTGATTTGTTATTCTTTTTCTTCCTAATAATTCCTAATACTAAGCTTAACTCCTGAGTATAGAGATAATTGTAATCATTGGGTTATAACTACTTTAACCTTGAGATCTTGCTCTTGAGTGACAATGGTCAGAAAGGGACAAGCACTCCTATTTGTGAAGTTAGGAGTGGTTTTTTCCCCAGGACATCATTATAGATTTACTGATGCTGGATTTCATTTGGCATTTATTACCCACTCACTCAGTCTTAGGAATTTCTTTGCAGTTCTTCAGTCAGAACTAATATTAACTACTAATAGCCCAGTATAATAAGGAAAATTGCCACCACATTATTCATCCCCTTTCCCAAATCATGTATATTGAGTAGAAGAGGTTTCAGATCCCAGTGGAACTCCAGTATAACTTCCCATTTAATTTTTCATCTCTTTGTTATGGTTTTTAAAGCAGAAAACATGTAGTGAAACCATTTCTCCTTAGAATTATGCACATTTCCTTTCTAAAAGCAATTAAATTATCCACAGCTTATGTATTCAAATGCCAGTGGTTTTCTTTCTCAAAAATCTCTGGAGCCTGTTTATGGTTTGCTCAATGATTTCAGGTGTATCACTCCCAATTATTCCCCTGTTACTTGAATTACTTTTAGATGCTCTTTATAAAAAATATGGTCAAAACAAAAGAAATAAAGTGTCAGGCTTAGAACAATGTCACACTCTCAGTTAAGGATTTACATAGAATTCACGCAATTTTCTCAAAGAGCTGGAAGTAAAGCTATGGTATTGCTAATACAAGCACTTGTATAATTAAAAAGAGACTTTCTCCTGACGACATGGAACAGCTAACTGACCTGCCCTGTCAGTGGATGGCTACTGCCACAAGACTTTTATCACTGATAAACCTTTGTGTGTATCTAAGCTTAAACAGATGAATCATTGTTGAGACTACTGATCTATTAAAGTGCTTCGCAAATGCCATGGTGTATCATTTCGCATTTTAAACATACTGTGTAAGTTCAGCATACAGTCATCCTATGCATTACAGCAGCTGTGACTCGAAAGGGAATTTTGTGGTCAGTATAGAGCAGACACATCAGATTCTCAAAAGACAGTGAGCTGCCTTCTGGTCATGCGTGTAGGATCCTGTGTTAGAAAATATTAGCCTTTAAACCTCATATGAAGGGAAAACAAATTACAGAATAGGGCCAGTCAGGGATTTTTATTTTTTTCTGCCAAATATTTCTACCATTATACTTCAACAGGTTTTAGAAGTGCCACAGGTTTTTGCCAAATGTCATCTTTATGTTCTATTTGTCTTTCTTCTACAGTGGAATACACAGTATAGCATGCACCTAACTTCCAAATGGGGAGATAATTACCAGCATTATGTATAAAACAATATCATATGCATAATGCAAACAAATATATATGACAAAGCATCTAATTTCTTGACCAAAACAACAAAATTCTGAATAAGCATTGCTGATAGGTCCTGCTTTTTCAGTTCAAATTCTTAAAGATCCTAAAAAATAATAAGAAGAAATAAAATAATTTATTCTGAAGAAACTAGATATGGGTAAAGAAAAAGTTTAATTACATCTAATCATATTTTCAGTGATTCATGATGGCTATTTACATCAAATGATTTTTTAAATATTAACTCCATTTAAATGTAATAACTTGTATGGCAAATTTTCATCTTTATTTCAGAGCCCTGCTATTTTAAAATTTGTCATTACAGCTAATAAGAAATTATATTGAAACTACTCTGTACATTTAAATGAAGCATAAATCAATTATTGAAGCAAGGAATTTTTTCATCATTGTAATGATTATTGGAATAAATTTAATGTTGAGATGTTTCATAATGAAATCTGCAAAGTAAAAAAATTACATGGACTTAATTGTTACTACGAGGTATTTAAAGTGTTTCACATTGGTGAAACATTTAAGGAACATGCAAAATCGACAGAGTTTCCTAGATAATTAAATATAAAACCTAGGCTAATTGCCCTAGGATGCTGGAATTCTGTATCTGATTTTTCATCAGACAACAGTATTGATTAATACTTTTACTTTCTCTGTTCTGCAGGGTTGATATAAGAATTGCAGAGAAACAAAATGGCTATAATCAGGTTTCTGATACAAACAGATAAAAGGGCATGTGGCTTGGAAAATTATTTAAAGAGTGAAACCTTTACACTTCTCTGCATCTCATTCAGTAGAAAATGAGAATAGCTGTGATACGCCAGCAACAAAGTCTGACCAGTGTATTGCTGTGAGAAGGGCAGCAAAATGGATGCAAATGAGGTGCCCAGTGACCGTTCCATTATTCCCAGTTCTTTGTAAGTAGGCAGGAGGACCTGTTTGGCAGCAGAGTTTGTGACTGCACTCTGACAGTGATGACAGAGCCAGTCACTGACAGAAGCACTCTCAGCTGTGCTAAAAAGTTTATTATGGCATTTATACCCTTCATCCCCTCTTTGCTCGCAATGCTGCCCTCATTTGCCTCTCATCAAAATATCTATGGGCCTTGTTCCAAAGCACTCTTCCCAAATGAGTCTGCAAGTCCACTAACTTCTTGCCTATCAAATCTGTCCTAATACACATATCTGTTCCAGTACCACTCTAGGATCTGCAGAATTAGTTCAGAGAAAGATGAGAGTAGGCAACAGGTACTTTGCCCATTTCTGGTAGGTATGCATCTATATGTATTTAAGAACCAGACTGTATGACCTCAAGCACTTCAGATATTCTTGCCTTGAAATCACCCAGCTGTGCTCTGCTAATTTGCATTGCACCTGTTCCTTGTTCAAAATCTGTGACCCTTTTTCCAAAACCTGGTACAGAATGTTGGGGTTTTTTAATGAACTTTCAAACTGGAGTGTCATAGCCATTAAAAACAGTGGTGACTGTGAATGATACTGCAAAACTTGCCCCTTTAGATGACATGATTCTATATCTTCTTTCCATCCAACAATGAATTTTCCACCACAAAGACATCCTTTGCAGGGACAGACTCACCTTTTACTGGTTAACAGAACCACCCATATATGTTATTCATAGGGTGATAGACATAGCATCAGCTTTAATATCTGAGGGTTTTTTCCTTTTTATTTTCTTCTGAAGAGAACACAGTAACTGTAGTTATGCCATTAATGAGAGTATCAACTTCTTTCAAGCTGAATTGTTTTTGAGGGCTTCTTTTGGTAGAGTATAATACTTGATTTTGGGTATAACCATGTGTCCTCATCAGAACATTAAAATATATATATGTTTGGGATGCTGCATGTTTATTCATATATACATTTATTTGTATAAATAGAATTCTATAAAGCAATATTTTTCAACGTGGCTGAGAGATTTCATTTTTTATAAATACATCATTCTCCATTTAACAGTGGATGAAAAGCAGCAAATGTTGGTGAGTGATTTTGCTCTGGCCCCCCCAAAGCTGCAGAAGGCTCACCTGCACTGATCCCGCCCAAGTCCCCAGAGTGCCACAGCCACAAAGGAAGGATGTCCAGAGACCAAGAAGTTCAGTGGCAGAAGAAGCAAACTTCATTGGAGTGCCTTGTTTATATAGACTTAGGCAGGGAAGGTTCTGGAAGGGTGGAAGGTGCAATGCCTCCCATTGGTCGAGAGGCACACAAATAGGGGATTGAAAATGGACCAATAGGGTGGAGGGGTAGAACATCATAACAACCAATAGGGATACAGAACTCTAGCCAATGGGAAAAAAAGGTGGGAAAAGACCCTAGGGGATTATGGGAAGAAGAAACTTGGATAGGGAATGACTAAGGGAAAATACAATGGGGAATCCATGATGGTTTTATTTAAACTGCGTCATAACTGAGAGACATCCTTAAACAGCCACATCATAATCCTTGTGTTCATTCCTCGATGCCATGTCCCTTAAACCAGTGTCCTAGTATTTTCCCAACAGCATAACCCTTCAAACTCGTTGCAGCCTCCATTGTATCATCAACAAGTTCCATGAACAAACATATAGAGCTACAGTAGAAAGGCACAAAGTGCAAATGAGTATTCATAGTCATCTTAGGTCCACTGTTCACAGAAAGTTCACAAAACCACAATGAGTCACTTAGGAAACTTCAATTCCTTCTGTCAAACAAATATAATGTGAATGTTAGACTCTGTGATCTTGACATAACAAAAATTTCTGGGTTTAGCAGTAATGGTTTACTAGGAGGGAACTTAGAAGAATAAGGGTCCAGGTTATAACAATACTAGAAACATAAATTTCTCTCAGCTTCTGTGGAAATAGAATTTATCTACTACAATCTCTTGTTTTTTGTGTTTTTCTATCTCATAAATTGAAGCAGTTTATAATTTTAGAGTTTTAATCTTGTTTCTTTAGGAAAAAAAATATGATTTTGTTATCCTCCATATCAGTGTCTGTTTCTCT
This sequence comes from Sakesphorus luctuosus, assembly GCA_013396695.1. Taxonomy (NCBI): domain Eukaryota; kingdom Metazoa; phylum Chordata; class Aves; order Passeriformes; family Thamnophilidae; genus Sakesphorus; species Sakesphorus luctuosus. The sequence continues at coordinate 412,022 of VWZD01007182.1, read as the reverse complement.
TTACCATGTGTGATTTTTAACTTGGTTGAACCAAACTTTAACCAAACTTGACAGTTGTTGTGTAAATACTTCTCCAGGTAAAGTGCCTTGCCTGAGGGAAACATAACATGCTTATTCCTGACTTACTCCAAACCATTGCAAATCAGCTTCATTATTATTCTGCCTTCAGAATTGTCTTTTTTTTTCTTTTTTTTTTTTAAGGTGCAGGTCTATTAGGCTGAGGAGAGCTAGGGAATCATTAAAACATGATTTTGAAGTTGGACTGTAATCATTTGATCTATGATGAAAAAAAACCCCCTTTACTTTGCATTTGTTTTCATTCATTTGAATTACAATGTAAAAAGACAGTTGTACCTAGATGACCTGTGTGTATTATGGACTGTCTGCCCCATGTCTTTATTTGTGCTGTAAGGAAAAAAAAAAAAAGATCCATTTTACTTTATTCATTCCACTCCCTGGATTGTTTCAGACAACATCATCACAAGGACCATGGTCTTTTAAACACTCTGAGTAATGGTGTCCTCCTTTTTCCTGTTTATAATACTATTAGAAACCCCTGTTTTAATCTTAATAGTGTTATTTTTTACTATTTGTAATAGGTGTGCAAGAGTCAGGGCATTGAATTCCAAAAAGTATATTCTAGCTTTGCTTTTTTAGTTCCTTGTTTAAAGACAGAATGATTTTTTTTCCTCCCCCATTGGGAAAACATGTTCTAGAAGACAAGAGAAATAACCTGGAGGATAATGTTGCCAACAGCACGTCAGAGATGATTACTGCAACAGAAAAACCAAACTCCTGTTTTGACATTGGGCAGCCAGTAGATGAGAGCTGAAAGCTACAAAAAATTGCTTACATATATAACTCAGATCCAAACTATATAATTGTTAGCCAGTATTCTCTTCACTGAAAGCATGCTCAAAAAGGAAAAAAAGTCTGCTTTTGACTAGATCTTATCCAGGGTAAGGAAGCAGTATGTCAACATGAAAAACAGAAAGATGGCTACAAATGGCTAAATCAAAAATGTCTGTGGGGTGCATGTAAGCTACTGAATCAAAAGAGATGGTCCTGAGTCACTGTCACTGCCCCAAAAAATTGTTTACAGATAAGATTTCAAATGTATAGAATTCATACTAATGAAAAGTCATAATTTTCAAGGTATACCTTGAAAAACATCCTTGACCCAATAGGGAAAGAAATGAGAAAGAAGATGGGAAATCTTCTATTAAATTATTAAAATTCAAAAGAAAAATTAAAATAGAAATGAAATTTTTTTTACTGTACATAAATTTATCACATTTATTTATTTCTCACTCTAATTTCCCATACAGTTACCATGAAATTCCCTCAATAATATTAAGGAGAGTATCTTCACAGTAATCCTTCACTACATAACAATGATTTTACCTTTTCATTTACAAATAACTTTTCTGCATATACCTAACAAATTCTAACCCCAATCTTAATAACTGTGTTACAGGAGCTGGGATTAATTACTCAATACACAAACAAATGGACAGATGTGATACAGAAATGTTGTATCTAGTATTTTTATAGCTGTTCTCTAACTTCTGCTACATTTACATTATTATAAACTGCATGGCTAGCATATCCAATCAAGTTCTAATTGATCCGAATGTAGTTAGATTAAGATAGATAACTTATTATTTCTGAACATGAGCTATTTGCATCTTATTTGTGTATCCTGGAGCTCCTATTTTCATATCTCTGCTCCTCTGACAGTAGCAGAGGTCAACCCGAACACCAGTTGCTTCCATTGGGATGGTCTGTTAGGTTGTCATGGGCAACTCTAGTTGCCTAAGAAGTGGGCAGAAAGAGAATTCTTCATCTACAAGGATTTAATTAAGTTCAGGGCACTTAATTAAATTTTCCCTACTCACGCCCCTACAGCCTCCTAATATATATGCTTCAGATTAGGTTCAAGGAGCATTTCCATAAATTGTTTATAAATAGTTTTCCAAATCTTCACCAGTAGGTTTTACAACCTTTCCCCTTGCTACACTGTGAAAGATATATTTATTTCCTATCACTATCTCCTGTAAAGAGGAAGCATTTCCATGCAACTTTTCAGGAAGCAAAGCAATTAATGTGGCTATCTTTTCTATTAAATATATGTAATAAGAAAATAAAAAGAAAAATAATAAAAAGAAAAATAAGAGATGATGTAAAATGCATTAATTAAAAGAGTTGAAAAAATATAGAAACTCTAATCAGATTCGCTTTCCTTGCTCATTGAAGAGAAGCTTTACCTCATTAAGGAAGGCAAACATCCAAACTGGACATCTGCATTGCTGTATCATTTAACCAGTTTATAAAGTTATGTGAACCAACTAGCTCATTACTGCAAGTTTCAAAACACTTAATTTATTCATACAAAATTGAGTGTTCTATTTTACAAAGTGTTAATCCAGAGGGATCAGAAAATTATTCTAATAGTGAAACATTTAAGTATTAAGTACTGTATATTTTATTGATTTACATGACAGGTGAAAATATATCTCAGTTATAAGGCTTTCAGAATAAAAGAACCTCCCACAGTTTCTACCTGACATACATTTGGGTGTGGAGAAGTTGACATTCATGCAAAGAACAGTTTAACCTCTGAACATTACCTTTTGCCTACCTTTCACAGGGTTTGTCACTGAGTCATCTCCCTGTTTCTATAAAAACTAGAAAAGGACTGTCATTGAGTAAAAAGGACAGCTAAAACTCCCATTGGAGTCAAGCCTGAACGCGCGAGGGTGAGTCTTTTGGTTTGGTTTGGTTTTCAGGTGTTTTGATTTTGGTTTTTTTGGTTGGTTGTTGTTGTTGTTGGTGGTGGTGGTGGTGGTGGTGTTTTTTTATTTAATTGTTCTTTCTCTACAGGAGCAGCTAGAACTAACATTCACTCCATGTTTTCTGCTCCAGGAGAAAATTACTAGTTTTTTCCATGAAAGCTGATTCTGAATCCCTTCCAACCTCAACCACTCTGAGATTCTGTGAAAACTACTTCAACTAACAGTTCCTCAAGTTTAGAGCTAAAATACCAACACAAAGCACCTGGTCCTAATGATGACTGTGGTTTCATTGCCTTCATTAGGCTCTGGATTACAGTGAGACACACTTAATTATGCAATGTATTCATAGTCATGTAACTATACTCTTCCTTCGGGTCAGGGGAATACTGTTCTCATAGCCTTTGCACAAAAGCAAAATAAATGAGACAAAGATCTGATATTAGGTCAATTGTTCATGTAAGTTTGAACTGAGTATGAAAGAGCATTCATTTAAAATGTGATCTCTTACTAAGATGTTACAATGCTTTCTGAGGTTTTACTCGTGTATTCTAAAATACATAGTGTAAAATGTTTCCTGTGTTGTTGACCTAATTCAAAACAGGACCAAGTGCTCAAAGTCTTTAAAGCCTTCTTTTATAAAACAGTTCTTCTTCTTCTTTCCCCCAACCCTGGCATTGGCACTGTTTCACTTTACTCAGACACCACAATGCAGTAGGAGTGGATGGCCTCATAGTGGAAGCAACTAATCTGAAATATACAGAGCAAGCACTATTCAAGTTCTGGTTTGTGACTAATTACAAATGAGAAACAAAAACAAGTCCATTGGTGAACAGTCCGAAGGCTGAAAAAACAAACAAACAAAAGACTGAAATCCACAAGCTAAAGTTTTTTTCATAAAAGCATTTCACTCAACTCTATCAAAGCTGCTGGAGAAATCTCTTCGAAGTAACCCATTAAGCACTTCAAGTGTGTTATTTTTGCTCTGGGCTCAGAGAGTGTTTTTTATGTGTCATTGCACTGGTCTCAGTAAGATGAAAATATAAAATATTGGCAGCTTTCATACTTGCTTTTTGTCCCAAGCCCAGTGGGTGAACAGCACTGAATTTTCTTGTTTGCAAGTTTTTCCAAATGAGCCTAAAGGGTCTTGCTCATGAAGGTTGAAATATCTGGCAAATAGTAACAGCTCTAGATCATAGATTGTAATTAGAATTGCATGAGCCAGTTCAAAAACAGTGAATCAAGCCAGAATCTACTCCATTGACAAACCTCTCCATTTCAAATGAGATTCCTTTAGATAATGAAAGATCTAACATCTAAAATTTCATATGCAGCAAAATACTGCTAGGTTGAATTTTCTTTTCAAATTACAAGTCCTGGTCTCCAGCCATGAATTACAGTTAACTTTGTGTCTTTCCTGGAGAAGAAAGCTGAAAATTACAACATTTTACAGACCTCAGCATTGTGTCACAGAGGAAAATCGGGTTAGACTGAATAGAAATAGGATGAACATAAAAAAGGAGTAACATGATAAAGCTGGATCCACTGAACTTGAATGAAGGAAATCAGAGAAAGAGGACTGCATTCAGAATTTATAAACCAAAACCAATAACAAAACAAAAATCAAAGCAAAACAAAAGTAAAAGAAAACCAAAACCGATTTGGGAACATAAATTAAACTGAGGAACAGGAACAAAAATGATGGAGGAGATGATGATATCTGAGAATGTAAGCAGGCATTTAGGGCCAAAAAACCCCAAACAAGCAAACCCTGAAAAATGCTTTATTTGATTTGTCTTGAAAATTTTCTTTTGACTATGAAGCTCTAAGAAGCAAAATTTCCATAGAACAGTAAGGATGAAAATGTTCTCCCATATTGTCATCCGGTTTCAGTTTATTCCCACTAAATTTAATGTAACTAATACATTTTAGCTATAAAATTTCTTTCCTGCAGTTGTTCTGCTAAGAGGAAAGAGAAATAAGCATATATCCTACTTTATAATTTGCTATTTAATCAACACAGGTGATTATTAGCTCTGGGGTTAAAAACTTTTTTTTCATCCAAACACAGCTAAAGAGAGAAATTGTGCAGCTCAGGTGTCACAATATCCTGGTGCCTTATGAGGATCAACCACTAAGCAGAAGGATGAAACCCACTGACACAAACATTACAAAAACCTCCCTAGGGTTGAAAGATTTCTTTGATTTGTCTTATTTCTTGAAACTGGAGAATCCAGAATATTTTGTGTGATTTCTTGTAATGTCCTCCTTTCAGCTGAACTGGAAATATAATTTTTACTGTCACCTTTTGTTTTACTGAAACCTCTTCATTTATGTTGTGTCAGTAAAGAAAGACCCCAATGAGTGTTAATTCCTCATTTACCTTTGTGCTACATAGTCTTTGAAAAATGCTCGTGGTAATCCTAACTGCTTTCACATTTCCTTGTAGAACTGTGAAAGAGAAAAGATAGATTCCCACTTATATTTTTGAAACCATCTCATAACATAATTGTAATACTTTGCATACTTTATATAGTTTGCTAATAGATGCAGTCAATTCATGAATATATGCAGTGATAAACAGGAATAGTATGTAATCTGTGTTATTCACTATTTGTAAATCATGAGGAAAAACTTGTTTTAAGAAGCAACACTGTCACTGCCATCCATGGGGTTCATGGTATGTAGAGATAAATTAATTTATGTTGAATATCTGAAGCTCTCAGAGCACACAAAGACCTTGGAAGCTGTTGTTTAGAGCTCTCTCCATACTTTATATTCTAATGGTATACTGTAAGATGATTTGTGAATTCATGAAACTTCAGACTCTTCTACTCTTATTTCCTGAGCTATGCTTGCAATCATCTCTACCTTTCTCAGAGAAGTCAGAGAAGACTCTGTTGAAGGACTATATCCACTTTGATGGCATGCTTGTTGCTTTGTTTACAGCAATAGTTATTAGCAAACTGCAATACACACACTTAGAGGACTGTACAGGAACATGTGCTTGTAATGCAGGGGGAAAAGCTGGGAAGGGAGAATATTTGCTCTTCTCACCACCAGATATGGTGGTGTTAGTGCTAAGTGTTGAAACCAGTTACCAGTTCAGTGGCTCATCAAACTGGAACACTGACCTCATGCCCCTCAAAACATTTTCCCCAAATGCCTAGTGGTTTGATCATCATTCACTTTTAAAAAAATTACCTAGCTATGAAAAAGCCTAAATGCCTCCATGATAGTGAATAAACTTGGAGGAAATAGAGTTCAAAACCCCTTACATATCTTCTGAAAACATTGCTGATGCCTAAGAATCAAGTAAAGGTTTCTTGTGAAAACCTGCTGTTTTAGCTGCAGTACTTCAAGTGGGTGTGTTGGTCAGAGGGTAGAAAGATCAAATCATGAACACAGCTGAAAAGCCAATCAACTTTTCAATTATCAAAGGTGGTAACGCCTTTCTCCAAGAAATAATACTGCCACTACTAACAATGGTGGTGGTAGTCATACAGGGGAACAATGAAGAGAAATCTCGTGTCGCTTCTGGTCTAGTACTTCTCTTTTTAGGCTAGTAATTTTCTGGACAGTTTATAATTCTTAATAAACAGTAGACAAAACAACTGTGAGTCCCTCAGACTGAAACCTCCTTTTTGTTCATAGTGTCTTCTCTGACCTATTGTCAGATGCTTAGAGAAAAATATTTAGTTTCTCTTCCTGTTAGCTCTATAATATATGAGATCTCTATAATTTTTTTGGTCTGCAAATTCATGACCATCTTTCTGCCATTCCAGATAATATCAAGGTACAGTAAGACTTTCACTGAGTTAAAGACTTTTATTTCAGTTGAGTTATAAAATGAATCTCTAGCTCATTGAGGCTTTTTCCTCTTATGTTTTATTGGAAAATGCCTGCCCATAACACTGCCTGAATTGCAACAATTTGTATGGTTTATTCAAAGAAATCTAGGAGTGAATATAGGTAGAATGGAATTATCAAATACAATCAAATTTTGGCAGTTGTCCAAGTATAGCGTGTTATACTTACTACTGTTCATGGCATGCACAATGAAATATTGAAAACAAAATTTAGTATTTATAAAATAGAGTGGGAAGCTACTTTCTGTTATATATCTCTCAATACATTAGCTAACATGATATTTTAAAACCTCTAAATGAATTCTTTAGAAGACTGCTTTGGTTTTTGATAATGTGTGATAGTAAAACTAATAGTGATACTTATCCCATCATGCAAAGATCTCAACATGCATTACAAAACAAAATCAGTACCATTATTCTCACATTACTTGGAGAAACTGAGGTACAAACATGGTATGCTAATACCTCATAGCAACAAATAAGCCAGTAAGAATACAACCTGTGCCTACTAAGCTCTGTCCTCATATTCTTGCCAAGTAACATTACCTCCATAATTTTTTCTGAGCAATCCATGTTTTTTAGTACATGATTTGTTACAATGAGAGTTTGCAAACAGCTTGACCACTGTCCAGTCACTCACTACCTGCAGACTTTGTCCTAATCCCCATGTAATCCCTTCAACCATGACTACCTCATCCAACGTATCATATTCACAAGCAACTGAAAATTGTATTATGGAAACATAGACCTATTGAAGACATCATGCTGTGGATCTGTTATTACCATGAAGTTGTGGAACTTTTTGCATGAAACAAAAGCTCAGGATATTCCTACAGTTAGTAGAGTGTTTTCTCAGTGATAGTGTTGAATGAGAAGGATATCTGAGGTGGCACAAAGCATAGAGGGAATATTTATACAGGAGCAGTGCAGAAACTCTTATAACACAATCACAGTGATTAGCTTTTTCAAACATAATTCTAAGTATCAAATTATGCAGAGAAATTCTATGTTAGTACCTCTGCAGGAAGAATTAAAATTTCACCTGACAAAGTTTCCTGGAAAGCTGAGGTAAATAGAAGTGCCTCTGTCACTGACATGAGGAAGAGTAATTTCACTGTGTGATAAGTAACAGATAAACCTCCTAGCTTGTGGTCTTCTAACTTTTAAACTCCATTGAGAAATAATATCCATGTATTGTCTTCACAAATTGTTCCTCCAATTCAGATTGGAAATGTCTCTGTCCAACTAAAGAGTTTTAACGCCACTTAGAATATTGCTACATATTTGCTTATTATCTTTTCAATCAGATTCATGGCCAGGGACCTGACCAGAGCAGCCATTTTGAATCATAAAATCAAAGCTGTTTTAAAAGATGGGGACCTTGAAAGATGTGTTTGGTTTTTTTCTTAATAGCTATCCCTGAGTAGCCTTTTTGAAAATTCTGATTAGAACTAGAACATGCCAGATTTCAATCTGCATACCATTTCACACACTTTTAAAATGACATTTCAAATTTAAATGGCTTAATCAGTAAATATATCAGTTCGTAGGTCTAAGAGAACTTACAGCAGAACTTCTCTATCAGGCAGTGTGACAATATTAATGACAGTGAAAAAGTAAGCAGTTCAGATGTCTTTTCCCCTCTTTCAAATATAGGACATTGCAGCCATCAGGTAATCACAGCATTATGCAAGTTATTTTCATATGGAATGAGCCCTTTCTCAGTCTTCAAATACAGAGCCTGGGCAGCAAAGTCTGAAAGACGAATATTCTAGGTATGTACTTACTCTAGCAAGGACTATATGCTTATCTTGCTCTCATACATTTTACTCCACATCTACTCTTGGACATGGTCTCACACAGAATATCCATAAGGATGGAGGGACTTGATATTATCTGGCAGCGCTGTTCTTACTAGAGAACATTATAACAGAGAGAGCAAATTGTTAAGAAATGTCAATACTGGGCCTTCAATAATACCAATAACTGAACAGACAAAAACTGAACTGCTAAAAGTTTTTTCTACCTATCTATGGCTTGAACCATACTGGGAGGAGAGGTAACTAACATATGCTCTACCATTATCAACACTTTTCTTGTCCTGTGAAAAAAATCACGCTTTCAAACTGTCATTTTGCAAGTACATCAAATGCATGCACTCTCACACTGAAGAGAGAAATTTCAGCACGAGTACTTGGAATTATTTTTTTTTGGTGATTGTTTGCGTACATATACAGTAACTATAGCTCTGTAAGGCTATAAACAACTGGCATAATACAAAATAATAAACATTCTCAAAACAGAGGCATCAATCTACTTTCAAACCAACTCCACACTAAAAAGATAATGAGACAGACTGACAATACACCTAAAAGTCAATAACATCGGGCTGTGTCCTACTATTAAAAATTAATTTTAATAAATCAGAGATAAAGGTAGAATGCTTGTCATCAGTCCTGCATCTGCACATGTAAAGACAATTAGATTAGCTCCAAAAGCTCAAATGCCAACAGCTTTCACCCTCAAGTCTGAGAAAAGTTGGTTCCTACTCAAGAAAGACTCAGAGTTGGAGCTGCAAAAGTGTTTTGAGCTGGAGCACAGGTCCAGAAGCATTTCTGTGAGGAGCATATGCAGAATCCTCTGTTGTTACTCCAGGAAATGACAAGGTTTTGGCATCATAATTTAGCATTGCAGTGTGGTCTCAATCATTTTATATAACATTGTTTTACCATTGTCTTGACATAGTAAAGTGGTCTCCATAGACTTACTTGGCATAATTTTGCCATCGTCTTGACACTGTAATACAGTCTCTATAGACTTGAATTGAATTTTTGTCATTGCCTTGAAATTGTAATGTCCTCTTTCCAGGCTTGTCTTCATAAGCACATCCTCACCATTATCTCATCCTCATTCTGAAACCACTGGGCACTTTTATTTCCTATTAAACTTTGAAAAAGATACTGTCTGAAAGATAATTCTTGCATGTAATCAGTGACTATTTGAAAACTCCTGCCTATCATTGTTTTACAGAATTTAAAAGAATTCTCAAATCAGAAGTTATTCTGAGAAAATATAAACACTGTTAAAATGCTGAAAGTACATGCAAATACGCTAGGCATGTGTGCTTTTTATGTTCAATATTATCTGGCTTTTAACACCTTAGTTTAGACCAGGTCATAATGGTTTTGGATTCTGTCTTCTCCGCTTTGTAAGGCTGCTCAGAACACTTGATAAAATGGTGTAAATTGCTTAAGCTAAGTATGCTTCGGGAAAATACTGAATTTTTGTAACTCAGAATCACTTTAATCCTCTTTTATTTTTTATCATAAGCCATCAAGCATTTTCTGCCTTATGTTGGATAGACCTGTTCAGAACACTTTTTTTTTTGGTTGATTGCTTCTTCTGTTCCCTATTCTTGTTCAAAAAATACTGAACATACATAACCATTCAGCTTTACTTCCTCTAAAATAAACCCCAAATCAAAAGTATTTTCCTTCCTTCATGAAGATGTCAGCACTATTTCACGTGGAAATCTCTATGAATTTTTCCTCAATTTAAAAAATACCATTAGAGTCTTGTTTCTTATAGTGTCAAACGTACAATGAAATAATACTTTTGAGAAGAATCAGTATTTGCAGAATACCTTCAGGTAAGAGATGCTGACTACTAAATTAGGAAATTCTTTTAATTGACTGACATATGATTTCTAAATGAAGATATTTCCTTTCTAAAAGGTTATAGAACATAAGGCAAACTGATTTTATACAATGGGCAGCCTAAAGAAACTCATTTGGAATCAGTTAACTAGCCTGTAAGTCAACACACTCTGCCCTAAAATGTGTCTTTACTCAAATGTAAGAAGCTCTTCACTGAAATCCAGCTAAAAGAAATATCTTTGACATAAAAAAGTAAAACTTTTTTAGGGACATTAAAGTCAGTACAATATTCATAAAATCTTTTCCTTGAAAGGTGCAGGTGAAATTTCTCTTGCTTCACTAGTAACAAATTGCAGGCATAGAAAAATTTTAATGATATATGTGAAATGATTAATGTCATCAGAAATAAAGAGACTATGCCTGATAATCTGGAATGCAGAAATAATAGAACAGAAGACTGACATTCACAAGTTGATAGTGTATCTTAATTAGAACTGAAAAGTAATGAGGTGACACTCGTTTGTTTCAGAGGGTGAGAGTCAGACACCTAAACATAGGTGTTTGCAGTCAGCCAGAGACACTTGGGTGTTCTGTCTCTCCCACACACTCCAGAAGGGTGCAGATTTCCTGCAGGTCTTATCTTCTATCTGTCAGCTCTTGCAGATATCTTGTAATATCCCAAGGCACTTCAAATGGCCCCAGATACCTGTGTTTCTGCATCTAAATCACATCCTGGAACCTAAATTGAATGTAGACTTTTTTTGGGCTTTCACTGACATGTCAGTGAAGTGATGCTAATGTTAGTTAATGAAGTAGCGTTAATGGGCTTTTGATAGCATGTAAATGCTGCTTACGGCAAGCACAGTTTATACAATTTGCCTACTAAGAGTGGTGTAAAATTTTTTAGTCAGAACTTCAAAATAAAGGTTAATAAAAGAAAATAGTTGGAAATTATAAAAAAAAATGTTAGAATTTACAGAAAGGCAGTCATGACCACTTTAATAACAAATTTCCTGTCCTTTCAAAATCTCAATGTTACAACAATAATCTGACTTAGAACCTGTTCTTCCTCTCAGAATTTAACATTCACTTTCCTTTGTATCAAAATAGTTTGTCATAATAAGATGCAAAGTAACTGAATGTTATGTAACACAACATGACACAATACAGTTAACAGAATACATTTCAAGAACAACATTCTTTTATTCTCAAATCAGATAGCCACCATCATTTCAGAGAACAGGTATCTAATTATAAGTATGTGTGTGGACCCATGCAGAGCAGACAATGAGATGTCTTAGCTACTTGCAAACCAGCAGATACTGTGGTTCACTGAATCCCCAGATTATTTGAGGGCAGTTTGTCACATCTCTAGATATTTCTTTAATGAGCTTTGGGGGTTTTTTTTGCATTTACCAAGCTCCATGTTCATTGTTTTGTAAAAATTCTATTTGTTCAATTCCAGTCTAATATTGTTGAACTTTTCCAAGCAAAATTAGCTAGCTTCTGAGTGTATCTCTCTCTATATATATATATAGATAGATATATAGAGAGAGATATATATGAAAATAGAAATTTAGCATTGTAAAGATTTTCTGTGGACAAATTAGACCAATAGCACTAAATTTACGGTGTTGAATTGAAACATCATAACAAGAAAGATGACCGGAATTATCCACTTAGTTCAAGTAGTGGCAAAATAGGACACCAGAGAGAAATTTATGGTAGTTTCTACAATGCCTATTATCCTATTTAGGCCCTGATCCTATAATTGGGTTTGCCCAAGTGGATCTGATTGCAGGACAAGAGCTATAGATCGTATGCTTTTCAGGGTACAGGCAATTGGGATTTTTTTTTGCTGTTGGAGGGTTTTTTACATTATAGGTGAGGCCTAAAGCAAATCAGATGCTACTGCGGCAAAAAAAAGATGAAATATTGAAATAAGTCAATAGAAATTTTCCTGTTTTCACTGTGTAATGAAAGTCTGTAGATATATTGCATCAGCACAGGCTATGAAAATAAGAAGATGTTGAAAGATGAAGTGTGTATCCAGAGAGTTTGGGGCTTTATTTCAGTCTATGGTAGAAACCGAGAGGGATTCGTGCCTTTATAATAACGACAGTTTAATACTGATTTATCAAAGATCTCTGAAATTTCAACATGGGCAGGCCAGACTCTCCGACTGTAAATACTAGCATTTAATATCTCACACTTCTCTAAGACTTTTCAACCAAGGATGTTAAACTGCTTTACAAATATTAATTAAGGCTTAATTAAGCAATTAATCAACTGTGTCATATTACTTTATAATTATGATTTATATTGCTCCCAGTGTGTGGTAGGCAATTCGCAGATATATGAATGACTCTTGTCCTGAAATGTAGAAATTTAGATAATGTGGTCTTTCCTTGTTAATCATGACCCACAGAAACAAATATTTCTCTCTCTTCTCTTTAGACTCCGCACTATAGCCATTATCAATTAAAAGAAAACATCTACTGATCTTTGTGTGGGAACAGGTCCTATCCATTAAGATTTTTGTGGCTGGTTTCTTTCAACCATCTTTCCCTCTCTCCTAGTTCATATTTTGTGCAGAGGTCTGAAGTTGGGGGGAGTTTCAGTGCCTGTGACTATGCAATCCAGGCATTTACATCTTTTCTGAGATCTTTGTTTTGTGACGCCTTGGGAAACACAGTCTAGGGAATGGTCTAGACCACAAGTATAACTTAAAAACATTTTCAAGACCAATGGGTTAACTGTGTGCAGTGTGACTGGCCCTGCCCAATAACATGGCTACCACTCAGCAGTGTAAACTCCCTATCTCTGCAAAAGGCTACCAACCTAATTTAACAGTACTGTGGAAATAGCTGCACTTTTCAAGGAACGATTCGTAAGGAATGTTCTTCCATAGCTTCCCTCTTTAGTAATCCCTGAAAAATACAACTGACCTCATTCTTATAAACTGATGAGTCTTTCACACAGAAGTTAGCACAAAACTGCTCATATACCACTGATTCTTCCTACAATTCGTTAAATAATACAAATCAAAGTGCACTCACATGAGCACATTGCCTGGTATTAATTTTATGCAATATTCACAACAAATAATTTAGTGAGTTCTATTCACAGGGTGTGCTTTTTGAAGAGAAAGTATGTACATTTTTTCATGTAATCTACATAAGCATCAAGAGACTCAAATTGACTGCTCAGTGTCCCAGAAATGCACAGTTCACAGTGCAGATGTCCAGGGGTGCAATGCATGTGTGGGGTCACAGCCACACTGACAACATTGCAGCTGTCCTCCCGTGCATGCCTGAAAAGTCCCTCCCACTACCGAAGGTTGATAGGTCTATTTCTCATTGGTTTTTTTAACATGGGATCACAACTGTTCTTCAGATAACTAACCCAATAAAAGATTTCTTCTCAGGGCTATGAAGGCTGGCTTAATGGAGATAGAAATGGGGACTAGAAAGAAGGGCCCATTTTCTCAGTTGGCTTAGATTTTTACAATTGTTAGCCTGTTTCACTTAATATTTATCAAATACTCAGCTTTTGCTTTTATTTGTAAAACATCATAATTTATTAAATATTAAGTTTTTACCTTCAAAGCATAGTCCTACAAGGCACTGTCAGAGTGTTGTAAAAATAGAATCCATTTGTGATTGTGAAGCTTTCCCCATTACCATAGTGTTGAAGGTCACACGAGTGAAACAAATTAAAAGGCCATTTCTTCTAATCAGTATTCATCTTTTCCTCTTCCTATTAACATTTTTTTCCTTAAAAAAAACCCAAACAAAACAAACAAAACAAAACAAAACAAACATAAGTGGTATGTTTACTTTTTTACTTAAGTGCAATGTAAAAAACCTTGATATTTTAAGAGAAGTTAATTATATTACATAGAATACATTTAGATGTGGTTAAACAACAATCTGTTAAAGGCTTCTATAATTTCAAATAAGTCTGAAAACACATGAACAAAAAAAATCCTAAATATGCACTAGAACTTGTAATGGTAACAGTCTGCCAATAAAGGGAGTGTGCATTTGTGCCTTGATTGTATTTTGAAATGTTAGACTCTAATCCATTATTAAAATAAATAGAATATAAAATTTTTAACAACATTCTTAGGAGTGAATCTTCTGGATATTTACTACCCTCGTTGCTTCCACTGAGAGATCTGTATGCATGTTTGAAGAAATAAACTGCCTGGTTTTAATGGATTTTGAATAGAATCCTCAGGAAGCAGAAATTGAAGCACCTTTACTGGTGCTCAAAAGAAGAAGAAATAAAAATAACAAAGCTGGTTACAAATCTCAACTCGTATTCTATTTTAAAGCTAAAAAATTCCTGCAAATACTGGACTCCAACTGGTGTATGATACACATGAACTAGGTAATTTGCTACCATGTATGCTATTTCTGTGAACTTCCTTGGGTATTCTTCTTTTTATAAATAGTAAAATAATCCAGGGATCAAGACATGAAGCAGAGGATTTGAAACAATGAACTTGAAATTCTACGGGTTTCCATTTTAGGGAGAAAAATGATGAACTGAATTAAAAAGAATTAATATATTCACACTTTATATGAAAATTAATGCATATATAATTTTATATGTAATATATTATTTTTTCTTTTGATCCAAAGAGATAATTATCACTACTAATATATTCCTGCTTAGTTAACAAGATATTTTGATGGGCTTTTAAAACCTAAAGGTAAAAGGCTGAAAGTCTATCATGAACATCAGGACATAGAGCAGATTGTCTAGCAGATTAACTGCCTTGATAAAATGAGGTTATATTTCTCCATGTCTGTATACAGGCCGTTTGTGTTCATGGGTATATAATTTGGTAATACTGCCTGCAGAAAATGGAAAAGATACAATTAAACTGTAAAACAAGATCTTTTTAATTCTCAGATTTTACTAATTCTCTCAGATATATCTGTGTATCACTCCTTCACATCAGTTATAGTTGCAGCTAAACAGGTCAGAAATAAGCCTTTTATTTTATTTTTTTAAATATTTCAAAAGTTTCAAATTATGACAAAGTAAAATGGACATGTGCTTCTATAAAAGCTCATCTAACACAAGTGCCCAAATATGAAGGAAAAGATAAAAAAATATTTTTTCCTTATTCGTAAAAGAAAGCAGCAATTGTCACCATTATAAGACTTATCAGTCATAGATACACGAAAGCAAAAACATTTTAAATATTCAATATTCATGCCAAATGTATGCTTCAAGACATATTTCATTTGAATTTTTTTGTTTCATTCTAATCTTTGAAGGATTCAGCAAAGTTATAGCACAAAATATTGTCTTTGCTAGAAGCTCCCTATTTATTACCATAGCTGCTCTTTATCTTTTTACACTGTAGTAGCCACTGTGCATCAGCAGCTTTTCTGGCACTGCATTGTCTAGAACTGCTAAGGAAGATGCCTGTTCACTAAGAATCTGTGTAGCACATTATTCTGATATGCTTCATAAGTTAGCAGATCAATAGTTTTAAAAAAATCTTTGCTTTCTGATATTGCATATACTTTGTTGCTTCAACCACTAACATTTGTGAGCTGCCGTCAGTAATTTCTTTAATGAGATTGTTGTGGTTTTCTTTTGGAAATGTAACTGTCAGGCATTTTACATTTGTCCCTACTAATAATTCCCCAGGCCTTTATTAAAGAGATTTAGAGATTTCTTAAATCCACAGTCCTGCATCACTCAGATACACAGTTCTAATAAAATGATAAATTAGGTTTTAGTCTTTGCCTTATCCTTACAAATGAACAAATTAAAAAAAATGTTTACTGAGCAGTCTGGCAGAAGGTAACAAATTAAAAGCTACTATTTTCTGGCCCTTTTAACAGGGGCAATACAGAAACACATGAAGCAATGTACAATGCTATCTTTTAAAGCACATTTTTCAAGTCATATTGAAAACTTCAGAAGAGAAAAGGAAACATTGACTGCAAACATGATTTTTACCCAAGACACACGGTATTTTCTAGTAGCTGTTTTGGTGGGAGGGTTCGGGGTTTTTATTCTTTCCTTAAGA
>VWZD01007182.1:378147-393147 GCA_013396695.1 Sakesphorus luctuosus | reverse complement strand
ATGTGCAGATTATACATATTCTGCTTCCATTAACAAGAAAGGAGATTGTGCTTTATGCAGCTCTATATTTAAGGGCAAAAGACCAAGCAGATGACAGGAGTGACCCTTCTCTTGTCTTATGATCACTGCCAGTTTGACATGACACTAATTAGACTGCCTTAATCTAAACCCAGTTAGTTCTGCATGCTTGCAGCAAAATCATTGTAAACCTGAACATAAATTGCCTTGGGCTTTTGTCTTCCTAAAATACATACATAAACGTACACACTCTCTCTTTTATAATCCAGTATTGATAGTCTTAATATATGAGACTGCTGCATATGTTATTCTTAATTTCAATTTTACAATTACCTTCCACTCTTGTTGCAGAATGTTATATGGTATACATGCCTGCAGAGTCAGAGGAGCTGTACGGAGACTGTTTTGTAGTTCATAAAAAAAATGCATGCTGAATGCAATCTGAAATAGCCTGTGGTTGGTAAGCCCAGACACAGTTTACATTTCTCTTTAATGGTGAAATACAATTGCAGAAGTATGAAGTGAGATGTAAACAAACTAATCTCTTTTAAAAGAAGGTCTTCATTTTGTAAAATTAGCCTATATATAAATTAATTAGAAATTTTACCATTCTTAGTAGATTAAAAAATAGCTAAAAATATTCTAAAAATTCAAAGAACAAAAATGTGATAGCAAATATAACTGTAGGTCCTGAGTAACAACAAACTGATTTAGACTACAAAACAGTGTTAAAATCCTTAGGTAGATCCACAAGTAACCTCTGGACATTTCGCATTTAACTTTATCTGTTACAAAATGGCCAATGTGTTGCAGAAATACTTCATTCTTAGTTAAGGAAATTGCAAATATAACATTCGAAAGGTATAATATTCCTTTAAAAATGAAAATGCGTTTTGTTTGTGTTGTGTTGTTACTATTATCTGTACCAATTCTCCTTTATGTTTAGCTCTATGATAGTGTTTGATTTTGGGGTTGCAGGGGTTCTTAAGCAATTAAATAGAATGTTTAATGAAAGAAAGCTTTCAAAATAAGATCTTTACACTTGACTAAAAGAAATAATCTTAAGGCCTAAATCTAGTTATTCATCATAGCTGAAGAGCTGATTGAAACCATTATCATCCACTGTTTGGTCCAGAAGAGGATATTTATTTTTTTTTTTAAATCTGTGTGTTTGCAGTTATGGATTTCTACTTGAGACTGGTTTTTCTCCTCTCTTTTTCAGGTTTTCATAGAAACTAAGTTCAACAATGGAAAGACTGCCACTAAAGAGAGTACAGAAGGTGGATTAATGAATATTAAAATGTTGTGATTTCTGCTGAAACAATATTCCACCAGCTTTTTCTGTGTAATTTAACTATAAAACCAAGCATTAATGGTATATAGCATTTCCATGAATGGGACCCTTAGGCTTATTCATCCGAGCATGTTTAGCTTGCTAAGTTTAAATATTTTCAGAACTGATCCTGGGACTGAGAAGCCTTCAACACAGCACAGCATTTAAAATGATGGATGTGATACATATTTAATACAATAAAATGGCCATTTATATGCTCATACTAGGCAC
Organism: Sakesphorus luctuosus; assembly: GCA_013396695.1. Taxonomy (NCBI): domain Eukaryota; kingdom Metazoa; phylum Chordata; class Aves; order Passeriformes; family Thamnophilidae; genus Sakesphorus; species Sakesphorus luctuosus. The sequence goes on along the minus strand of VWZD01007182.1, from coordinate 391,565 downwards.
AAGGGAAATCCTTGTAGGAAAGAATTCTGAAATCAAAAGGGGCCTATTCTCTCATTGGTGCACAGGAACTTTGGATACCAAACGCCCATTACTGCTGGTGGGTGTTATGAGCCCATGTCTTCCATGTATCAGTGGGACTATACCTACTCAGCAGAATGGTGGCCCTGCACACATTAAACTGCAAGTTCCACAGGTTTATCCTGTGACGCTGAATCATGGAGGAGAGCTGCAGTCCTGGACTATCACATTATGGCTTCTAACAAGTAAGCCTTCACAGACTGCATCTATGCTGTCCATTCCCCATCCATACAGAAAATATGAACATTAACAGTGACCCTTTGAAGCTCTGAAGAAAGCTACCTGCATTTTATGACTTCAGCGATGCTCAGCTGGGCACCAAGCTATTGGAACCCTATTGCTTGGCTAGGTTGTCTTTTATCACATCAGTGGCACTTAAAGAAAGTGTGGGAGAAGGGTTTTTTTCTGGTCAAGTGAACTTGACTTAATTAACAATAAAAATGAGAAAACTAAAGGAAACTAACAGCAGCACTGTAATAAAACGAGATCAGGGCAGACAGAAGCAGGAAAAGAGCAGTAAGAACACACTACCTGATACCTGAACACACCAACAGCATTGACAAGTGTGGTTGGTTTGGTCCAACAGAGAGATGGCCATGTGCAACTGCACAGTTGTTATTTACACTTAAACATGACAATTTAAGCTACTAACAACTCTCCTGAATGTGAACCACAGTACCCCTGGGAAGAAGTCTGTGGGATGTTCTATGCTGTACCCCATCCCCCTCTCATTTTTTTTCAGGGACACACTGAAAGCATGTTTTCACAAACAGAAGTCTCTGCTGAGTTTTGATGGCTTTTGATCAGGCCCTAGCCCTTCAGCACTGCCGGCCACTGTGGCAAAATTGACCACAGCAACATTAAATTATTCTGACTCATTCTGGCTGTGCAACTAGAATCCATAACATTTGAAGTTGTTTCTAAGATGTTTTCATGATATAGTAGAGCAGGCGACCTGAGCCTAAGTTCCTTATAACTACTCGTAATATATAGAAATCCATTAAAATATGACCATCATACTAGTTTTGTATTTGCATATCTGGTTAGAATGCTGTGCTACAAAATTCTCTGTTTTAATTCTTAGCGTCAGATATTCTTGTTTCATAGTTTAACTACCACAGAGGATATTGTAACTTTGAGCTCTTATTCAATGGCTGCTAAAAGCACTCAAAAGGTATGAAAAACTGAAATTAAAATTAAAACTCTTGACAGGCAGAAAAAATTTCTTAACACCTTTATGAGCATTATGTTGTGTCAGAAATTATTCACAGACAAAAATTAAGAAAACCAGATTAGGTTTCAGAACTTATTTAAATATCCTAAATTCCACTTAATAGCACAGGCTGCTGGCTCTGCAAAATTCTGGAAATGCACCCTGCCGTTTGTATTAATTGGTGGGAAATTCAGGCCTATGTCAAAGACAAGTAATTGTCTGATGAAAATAGCTTGTTTCTGACATCAGTACATACCACACCCCTACATCACATGAGTAGGGTTTCAGGAAGGTGTTATATATTGTCATAGTAATTGAAATTGGGTTATATATATCCAAGGTATGGAACCCATACAAGGTAATGGCATAAAAGTGGGTCTTATAAATGAGACTGTAGGGCATTTAACTAAACAATTGCATGCAGAATAAAGAGCTTACATAAAAGTGTGTATTATGCAGATGTTAGAAACCTGTGTCTCTGAGAAGACACTATTTTGACCATAATGCATTCTGTCATGTGAGATAAAATGCAGAGAACATTTACATTTCTCCCACTCACTGAGCTTCTACCACACGTCTTGCATTTTTCTCACATCAATAGGCATTTTTTTAAACATTATATTCATGTCTGTCTCTCTTGATGGCAAATAAAATTCAATAAATAAAATACTTTATAATAAATATGTTAGATTTAAGAAGCAGTTGTGATAAAATGCTCAGCTTTTCAAAAATGATTTGTTAAAAACAAATAAATTTAACAAGATTTGTAGACAAGCTCAAAATATATTAATATATTCTAGACGATGCACAATGACATAAAGACCCAAAAGGACAGTTGTGCAGTTTTTCACACTGCTTAACTTACAGCTAAGACAAATAATCAACACAACTTGGACCCACTGACTCTGTGGATCAAATCAACACATGACTGCTGCAACAATATGACTTGCCAGGATAATTTGAACCAGCCATAGTTGCAAACAGATACTGTATAGCAGGGGACATGCTCACTACAAAACCATCAACAAGTCTAGTGTCACTTGGAATCCTGTTATAGATCACCAAATATTTCTATCAATACTATACCACAAGGCAGATTCTTTTGCATTCACCCAACCAGATTGGCAAACCAATAATTTGTAATAAAATATAATTAGTGCATGCAATTTAAATGTCCTACTGTGCTTAGGGTAATAATTTCCTTTTAGCTAATTTGAAAATGCACGGTAAGTGCATATCATCTTAGAGTTAAACAAATAGAAAAACTGCAAAGCACTTCCTCAGTGTCTTTTTACATTTTTGCTCCTAGCTTTTGCAAGTTGTCTATTTATTAAATATTATTCCTAGTTTCTTTTTTTAATTTTGCTTTTGAAAGTGTAAAACATATAAAAAGTAAAAGAATCTTGATGTATAACTTAATTGCTTTTATTTGAATTTCTACTTATTGGATTCCTACTTTTTTATTTAGCAACTAATTTAAAAGAATTCTTTTGGTATTTTATTATTATTTCCTTTATGAAACTGTCAAGAAAATCAAACAGGTAATGTGCTTTTTGGTATTTTTAAAAATGCAAAATAAGAAAGAGCCCAGCACCAACTCAAAGACCTTAGAATACAGACCAAACAAGAGATGACGATGATGATGATGATTGTTGTTGTTGTTATTATTGTCATTATTATCTACTTTTGTGCAAGATATTTTCAAAATGTCACAAAAATAAAGTGAACCCAAACCTCTCCATTGTCAGTCCAATGGCTACACCATATATCAGCCTTCCTGAAATTTTGAGAATATGGATCTTACTCCCCAAAACACAAGGCTCAAATATACACTTTCATCTCTACATATTTTAAACAGACAGAATATGTTACATACAGAAACCCAAACAACTGGTGTAGGGTAGCAACATCTGTTTAATATTAACATTTTTAATTAAAAAAAGGAAAAAAGTAGCTTTATGAGATAAGTAGTTACTAGTTTTATCAAATAGATATTTAACCCCACTGAAATGGCAGGCTTTCATGAGCACTTGCCACCCCAGCTATTCACTTTCTTCCAGTCATGCAACGCAAATCTCTTAAAACACAGAATGAGTATGTCTCATTTCAGATCAGATGAGTTTTGCATGGTAAGTCACACAGCTAGATGGAAGAGCAGGTTGAGGATAGACCATAACTGTAGGAAAATATTAAAGACTAATATAATTTTCTTACTCTCCTCTTAATGTGATGTCAGGTGTATCTGCAGCCATGCCCATGATTGTGGACTTGGGATAAATTACCGAGGCAAGATCCATTGCTGTAAGAAATTATTTTCTTCTACCTGTGAGAGTGACAAACGCTTTCTTAAGCTTCAGAAAGGTATTCTCTGTTTGAAATGGAACTGCTGCTGCCACATCTCTCAACTTCCTCAAAAAAAATACAAGGCAGTACTCTTTACCAACTAATGAAGGCAAGTTGCTTCACAGTCATCTCAATGTTTGATCTAGATGTGTCTGAATTATATATTATTCAGAGACCAGTTGTCTGTGGCAGTCTTCAGCATTCCCCAATAGCCCTGCCTGTTCCCAATGTTCTGCATAATCCATTGTCATTCCCAAATTTACCATTGCTCACTCAAGGACCAATCAACACCAGAAATACTATCACTTGATGCATTTGTCTCTGCAACATGTTCACAACAGCCCTAATTCCATGTTCCTAGTTAGCACTAAATTAAAATGCTTCTCAAGTAAGTACTGTTTCCTTATGTCACAAAGGACAAAGCACTATTTGATACCATAGTATTACTATACTTGCAGAGTACTACTCCTGCAGCGTAGTTGGGGCATATTTGGCTACATCTTGGGTCTGGGAGCTGTCTTAAACAACATAATTCCCTTCAGCTCAATTTTTGTTCCTGAAGCAATGTCAAATTTAGAGCTTTAACACAATGTATTAAATTTGTTGAGCCCTTCAAATCACAAAATTGACTTTAGAACATGAAATAGTCAGAAAGAAATTAGGTTTTGTAAGTTTTCCTCTGGAATCTAAGCCTTCAATTCTGACTTTGAAGCTTTAGTTCATTGGCACAAGAGATGGAATACCTACACTTCAAAATACAAAATCCCCACATTTCAGATGCTTGCTAATACATGTCATTTGGTTTTATTACTTCATGTAAAGCAGCTAAAATATCATGAGATCCATTAAAAATCAAGAGTTTTTGGAGGAATGGCCTTCAGGAATTTTCTAACATGGTGTTCTGAAACTAGGAGATAGATATTTTTAAAAATATTAAAAAACCTAAAATTTATATTGAAGCTCTTTATATGGGTTAGGCACCTGTAACACTGAAAAGTAATTTCTGTGTCAATTGGGGAAGAATAGAAAGGGACTGCCAGGATTAGAAAACTGAGGAGACATTTTACTCCTTGCAGGAGACTCAAAAATATTACTACACCACCACTAATATGACCAATATTTATACTTTTAGTTTTGATAAGTTATTTTAGAATATTTCTTCTTTAAAAATCCCTAAAAGTAATGCTCCTATTAAGATCACAGTGAGAAACAATATTTATTTTTAATTAAATTATTTTAATCTTTTGTTTGAAAAAGAAAGATTAAGCTGTTTTTGAAATATTTTCCCCATAATGACAAATGACCTAATAATTACAGTCCTATATTTGGAGAAGCTTAAATGCAGTTGCCCAAACTTCCAAATTATAAATTAAATTTCCACTCAATATATTCCTGCATTTTTAATGCTATTAAAACTTCATATGCTTCAAAACACAATAGACACAGATTTAACATGTAGAAAAAAGGTCTGCATGTAGTTAGCAATCATTTTTTAATCTTGAAGACAAACCTGCAGTGGTTCTAATACTCATGAAATTCTGATCATAACACATTACTTGATCCAGCTGACTAATTCCACTTCTTTAGAGATAGGTCTTTCTGATGTCTCAACTTCTCAGTATTGAAGCTCCAAGTGTTTCTTTGTAATATCATGTGCATGTACTGGAACCAATTTTCTCTGCAAACAGGATTTCGAGTTAGAAGCCTGTTTCCTTCCCCTTAACTTTTTAGCATTCTACCAAAGAGAGATAGAGGGAGTAGAGTGCAGTTAAGAGGTCACAGGAATGGCAAAGGAGATGTCTACACAGACTACAGCTTTCTTTTTTTAGGCAGTTGCCACACATTCTGTCCTGCTAAACACCTGCCTTCAGAGAAATTCAAACAGTTACAGCAGAAGTCATTCCTAGAAAACTTTGTATTTCGCTAGTATTCGGTCATCTTAAGAAGTACTAAAGTAATAAAATCAACAACAAATATTTTTCCTAAAGAAGTACACCGGCTGGACAAGCTTTGAAAAATCACCAGCAGTAATTTTCCCCATTGAAACTAGTCCAAATTTCCACTGTTTTGCAACAGGACTACAAATAGGATCATATTTCATTCTATTACTCATTTTAACATCGTTTTAGGATAACTATCACTCCTTTCATGATTACTGTAATTTTGATTATTTCAGTGTCTAGGAAAAATAGTCGCCTACCATGAGTCAGCTCTGCTATGTCATGTCTCAAAACAGACACATTTTACTCTATTTTAATTTTATAAATCTGCTAGGGCACCTATATTTAGCTATTAGACATATAGTTTGGGTTTGTTTACATGATACAGAATTGTACTTTTCAACAATTGTTTTTCCTCACAGCAAGACATAAAAAAAATTTCACACTTAAAGGTCTAGTCTGGGACTTGCATGACACCAGTTTCAGTTCCTTGCAGTGCCAAACACAATTCTGATTAGATCTACAAAGGCATCCTCACATAGGATAACTTACAAAAATACGGTCTTTGTTACAGGATCAAAGCAAATACTGCAGTAAGTCTCCATGAGAATGCCATCAGGATTTCTCAAATACATGGTCTCTGTTGCTCACTCTCCCTGCCTCTATGAATCCTCCATTTCTTTCATTGTCCCTGTTTCACCAAAAAAAAGTTACAGAACGTTCTGGATTTAGGCTTAATTATATAGCATTGTCCTAAAGGGTAAACTGAATTTGAGAGATCTAGTACATCAATGCTACTTTATCAAGTACTCTCTCTCCTAAACTATCTCATAAACAGGGGGTCTTGACACAGCTACAACATCTGATTTTTACTCTAAACAATAGCCATGCTTTACACCACAAATAATAATAATTTCCCAGAGTCTTGCATGAAATTTTTCAACAAAATCTGTAAGACAAATCCCTTAACAATCTAGCAGGTCCTAACAAGCAAGGTCTGTACCTTTTCCCTTTTTCTCCAGCTGGCACCCATTTTATGTCTTTGTTACATTCCTCTTCAAAGGCACTTGGGGCAACAAAAGGAAACTTGCTTATGCCCTGAGGGCACTCATAGTCCTGACTGGCCCTGCCAGGGCTCCCACCACCCTGCCCATGGTCCAAGACTTTGTGTCAGCCCACAGATGGGAGAGCGCTGACAGAAGGGAGACCGTGTGCTTGAGGGAGCCCAGAACTGAAAAAAAATCTCTTCTTAAAGAAGCAGAATGAACAAAAGTATACACAGGACTGAGTCATAAAGAAGCAGCCAACCTCTGCCACTGTTAGGGAGAAGGGGTGTCTAAGTGGGAGATTTCTTTACAGGCTCTGCCTCTTTTGATTTTTTTTTTTTTAATTTGTTCTTCAGTCTTATGTTCAAGTAAAATCTAGCTTTAAAGTTGGAGGGAGTTGTTGTTTTATTGTTGAGTTTTAAAATCACCCTTTTTTGGTGCTTTGGGTTTGATGCCGTGAGAGACACCAACAAAGCAGGACTCTGAGCCAAGTTAGTGTGGGATAAGATAAAAAGTGAAAGTCCTTTAATATCAGGCCTAGGGCCCATAGGAATACATATCGATGTACCTGTGCCCTGAACACTGGTTCCTATGTTTTTTATAATATGGTCTACCCAATCCCCAGTTCACACATCTCTCAGTCTAGCCCCAGACCTACCCCTGTTCTACCCCCTTCGGATTTGAGTCTGGGGTCAGTGGGAACCTCTGTTCTTCATTTTGTCTTCCTCAGCACACATAGGGCTCTTGGAGGTTTTCCGGTGTTCTTGGTCCCAAGGTTGTTGGCTCATGTTTATGTTTCATTTTGCAGGCCTTTCTGATAGTCATCAGCTTTCTACCTTGGAAAGACATCTAAACAACTAAAAGAATTAGCATAGGTTGGCATGTATAAACATTGAACTTAAGCTGCTAGAAATATTAGCACACTAAATCTACATTTTACTACAGTTACAAGTACTTCTAAAATCTATAAAAATGAAAAATTTAAAAAATCAAAAACTCTGAAGTAACAGGATGATCAATTAAAGGAAATGGTTTTGGCAGAAAGAGATGACAAAGTCCTATTACATCTCTCAAACCAAGATGTGTGCCATGAAAAAAAGTGTTGGTGAGCCATTATTCATTCCCCCACTCCACCCTGGCCCAGCCCAAAACAATCCCACTTCTACTGAGTTCCTCCCTCTTCCATCAAGTGTGCTGCACAAGAAAGCCTCACAGGTGGCTTTGTGTAGCTCTTTGCATTTCACCTTCTAAATGGAGAAAACTGACTTTTATGAGATAAACTGTGATCCAGTGGAATGTGCTTTAAGAACCATTTCAAATATGTTTTAATCTGGAAAATTAAATCCATCACTTTTGACTTTGGCAAGACCCTACAGTCATGTCAGTGAAGAGTTTGGCCTGCGTAAGATCTGCATCTTTATACAGACTTAATAAACTATAATTTGTGAGAATATTTTCAAATTACAATCAAAGCCACAACACACAAACATCTTCATGTTTGTATTCTTAAGGTCAAATGAAAATATGTTACACTTTCCTGCAAACACAGATAACATCAGAAATCTCTGACAATTTATCTGAGAGGAAGAGGTTGCCAGGGAAGCTTTCTAACCCCCTCAATTGTTACGGAAATAGTTAAAATATTGAAATGAATTTAAGGAGTTATACTGACACACATCAGTTCTGTTATAATTTGGAGACAATGAATAATGTATTCCAGACAAAGTGAAGGCAGCTATAGAAGTAAACTAAAATAGGAAAATTACACCCACCAGGCATTTAAATTTAGGAGCTGAATAAATTATCCATACATTAAAAGGTTCATATATTTCAAAGAAAGCACAAAAAAAATTTAAAAAATAACTGAAAAAATGTAACAAAAAGCAGAATAATTCCAAATGTGATCAAAGCTGGTGTGGAAACCTATTAAATGGATATCCTTGTTGCACAAAAATTATACACTACTTTCACAGATCTATTTTTTTAGCAGATATTCACTTGAAGTGTCTGCTGTTTTATGTGACAAGTTTTAATATGGTACACTGAAAAAAAAATCAATATAATGAAGATTTTTATCCATTCAAATTTCTATTGAAATTTTTCATCTTTTGGCACAATGGACACTGATTGCTTTTCATCAAGTGTACTCTTTTGTGTGGTATTCTTTCAAAATGACTCCCATATTTTCTTGTATGATTCAGTTCACTGCATATGCTATTCTTACAAATCTATTAATTAAAAAGCCCACTCGGGGTATTTGATGAAACCAAAAAATACTTCAACTCTTTTCTCATTCTGAAAAGGTGATTCTCAAAGTATTCATTGAGGCCTTAGTTAAAACTTTGTATACATAGCATTCTCAAAAGTATGCCACCACCACAGAGTATCTGAATGGCTACTTTCCTGGTTTTATAACAGATTTTGTTAAAAATATCTGAGCAGAGATTCATGGTTTTTTATTAAGGTGGATTCAGAATTAGTAATAGTGGAGATGCTGTTATTGATGCTATGACTTAAGCAGAATTCTGCAAACAAATTATTTCAGACCTCCAGTGAACTGAATTAATGATATATACTTTCCAGTGAGGAACAGACTCATCGCTATTTAACAGAGATTGCATTACACTTCCCCACTTCAAATGGGATGCGCTTCTTTGTAGCTCATTCCGACATAATGAACACCGTTAAGTGAACCCAGCAAAGACAACTGACACTGGTATGACAGGGAGAGTAACAGAGTTTGGTAGGTTTTTTCTGTCGCCAATAGTGATTGCAGAATAGTGCCCCATGAACTGAAAGCCCGAATGGTCACAATAAAAGCGGATTTCCGAGACAGGCATGAAAGCATTTTACCATCTTACAGAGCACTGACAGTATCTGACTTCACTAGATGACTTCTGAGAACTGCTTGTGTTGGGACACCGTGTCAGAGAACTAACAGTGAGTCCGTTTTCACCTTGCAAATGGCTGGTAGTCATGTCATTTAACTATGTAACCACAGGGAAATGAAGACTAGATCCATAAAATTGTAGATAAAATAAGAAAATATTTCATATTTAGAAAATTTCAGGTAGCAGATACACAAATATTATCTTGAAACAACAGGTTTCACAATAGCAGGAAGATTACTTCTTTTTATTTGCCATACCACGTAAATTTATTGATCTGTTTGTCCAGTGTAAATCCTGGGCACTTCTTGGGCATCTGCCTATGAAGGAAAGATATGCCACCAAACAATAGTAACTCTGCAACTAGACTGTGCATTCCTCTGTGTGTGCAGTAAATGTGCCTCTGTGTGAGGTAGGCTATACCATTTGGAAAGCTGGTTGCATTTTATCCAGTGTGTTTTAAAGATATCTCCAAAGGGAGTAAAAGAGTAGCAGTTTGTGTGCTTTAAATCAAAGGCTCCCTTACTGCATACTTATTCCATGTATAAAAGCCACCGTAGAGCCACAACTGATGTAAGAAGGTCAAACCATTAGAGGTTCATCAGTATGATGTGGCCCATTATTTATAACTTAATGAATATTAGCTAAAAATCATTTGAATAGCACTTTACTTATTAACATATTTCAAGCTATCTGTGCTCTCTGCTACCATAATTTTGGTGGTATAGCTCTGAAATATGCAGTCTTGCTTACTTATGAGGAATACATGGGCAGAATAAGAATGTTCCAAAAGGCTGAACTCTTTCTGAGGAAGAACAAACACATATGAGATTCACTATCAAGGAAATTTTATACTATGTAATCCAGATCAGACTGATATATAATGCAGCAATTTATGCTTTTTAATTTAGCTGGTCAAATTTCATGGAAATTTATGGATTTGCTTTGAAATTATATAGCTAAGGAGTTACACAGTAGTAGGTCACCAGAGAAAGCATCCTTTCTGTCTTCAATTGTGTCCTGACCTTAGGTCTTTTGGGATATGTGGGTCAGTCATTGATTGGTATCTGTAACATATTGTGACAAGTAAAATTCATTTTGTGAGAGCTGGTTCTTTACTTGCAGGTTGCAGCAGTACAATTTCACAAGCTCTGGGTGCAGGCATTTTTGACTGATGAGTCATTCATAACGGTAGAAGTTCTAATGAAGACATAATTATACCACTGTGCCTGTTCCTACAACTTTAAAAGCTTTCCCACTCCCACCAGGAGAATATTTTTTTAACTTGTTGGGTCCCTGACATTGCCTTTTCTTTAGCAATTTGCAGAAGTAGAGAGAAAGCTATTATTTTTGGGACAAAATCTATAAATTTTAGGCCTCCAAGCCTAAACTCTCACTCCAAAACTAAGCTTCACAAATGCAAAGAGCAAAAGGGGGAGAGGCCTCTGGCTGCCCATGGCCACTGGCCCTGGTCATAAACTGGCAACCTCAAGTTGCAAAGGACTGTGGATTTCTAGTTAGGTTAGGAGAGATCTGGGACAGATCATGGGGGCTTTTCTATGCAGCAACAGTAAGAATTGGCTACATCAACAGATTAATGAAATATGCAAAAGAGGAATAATCTATAATTTCCTATCTAAAATATCAGGCTGGATAACTGAATTGCTCAGATACAAGAGGCCAGATTTTTATCTCACTGAGTTATTCGATTGATGGGTTGAATCAACAATCTTGCCTGTGCGTGCAGCAGGGAAGAAAGGGCTAGGCTTGGGCCTGCAGCACATGGCCAGGCCTGCCCACAGAAAGCACATGGCAGAGCTGGAAGCCTGCACCGTCTGCAGCCAACATGGCTGAATCCAAGGAGTGCACATGGCCCGAGAGCTGGGGCTGGGCTGTCAATCAATAAGGCCTGACTGGGAGCCTGCCCACAACACATTCCCTGGGGCCTCTGATTGGCAGTGGCATCCCTCACATTGGCTAGTGAGTGGTCAATGAGCCAGATGTCCCACCTGGGGGGAGTGACCACAGTAGCCAAACTCTATAAATATATATGAGGCTTCCATCTTGTCTGGCCTTCTCTCCAGGAACCTGGCAAGATGTGACCTCTTGGCAGTAACTATTTCTCTGCTCTCTTTTTTTCTTCTCTCTTTCTTTTTTCTCCCTTGTCTTCCTTTTGTGGATAACTTAAAATCGATTGAGTCGTATTTATACTTAAGTTGTGGACTGGTTGTTGCTGGGTGCAAAGAAAGTTCACTACTCCACAGCGATGCCTGCTGGCTTGTAACACCCTTGGGGGCTGCAGAGGCAGAGCTCAGAATGTTGTCTGGAGGAAAGCAGGGAAGTCCTTTTGTTCTGAGTAGCCTGTTACTAAGAGTAATGTTTTTCCTTGGTTGCATGTTACTCCTGTAAACATCTTGCTAAAAGACCTATTTTCTCACTAAATTAAAAGAAATCTCTTGGGGAAAACTGTGTGTTTTTTTCCTCCAGATTCAAATTCAAGGTATCAGAGAACTAAAGGCTTTGCAAGAGTTTGTGTGGGCCAAATCTCTTGAAGTCAAATATAACTAAATGCTTGGGCAAGTGTGTGGCTTCAAGACTGGGACCTAACACAAGGAACCTATATTCTCAACCCCTCCCCCCCTCCCCGATGAGTCCTAGGAAGAATGTCCTGATCATTTAAACATGGGGAGTCATCTTTGTAATTTTTAAGGTCAAATAGTTTCAGAATTGTGAGTTGTACTGAAGAAGTTATTGATGGATAATTCAGAAAAGTTAATGAAATTGTAACACAATCAAACTACAACTTCTTGTATCTACTATTTTTCTGCATATTCAGCATACCTTGCTCTCCACTTTCTTAAGTATATGAATAGCTAAATAATATGAATCATCATTTTGCTGTGCTAAATGAATCCTCACCAGATAGCTTTAACAGTTTTAACTACAGCAGTGTAGTACAACTCCAGCTTAATCCCAGTGGACAATTAATTGAAGACAAGTTTTCAAAGGATAAAGAGGGGTAGATTATAATTTTTACTAATGAGAAAGAATGGGTGAATTCTGCAAATCAAGGAGCTTAAATCAGGATGCAGAAACTTCCTTTGTATCTTATTTTCAGCTGAAGAGTCTAGAAAGAAAAATAATATGTCTTTCTTCTTTGTCTTTTGGGAGAAAAAAAATGCAAAAAAGCTCTGTTTTCCTCCCAAGTTATGTCATTTCTTTCATACATGTCTTTTCTTTCTTCAAAAAAAGCTTATGCCTTTTGCCTACATGCCTTGTTTCCAGTGCCATATGTCAAAATCTTACAGTCAACTTTTGATTTTATCACTTATTCAGTACACTTGAGAAAAACAGCAATTATTTCAAGTACAGGGTATGTTGATTTTTTTTTTATTTCAATTTTAAAACCTTTTAGTCCAAATCCAAACCTTAAAAATTTGGCAAAACATTGTATTTTCTGATGTGTTGTAATTAAATCTTTTTGATTTCATGTTGTTGTGAAATCAGTCAGTTGGAGAAAATATGTAAGAGTCCTGGTTTGCCTTTCTGAATCTATTTCTAACAGTTGTAAAGTCCTGGTAAAATAAATTAAATTACTACAGCAGTATGTAACTAATTTTATGTAAATTAAGGTGTTAATGTTCTGAAACGCATTCCAGGAAATGGTCTGTTTTCTCTTGCAGCTTTTCTTCATTAATGTCACAATTGAAATCTAAAAATTAATCTCTACAAGACTAAGTATTGCTCCCTGACCTCTAAAAGAACTAATTTTATAAATAGTCATAGTGGTCATCTTACACTCCTCAATAGTGCACCAAAATAAATCAACATGCCTGCCTGCAAGCAGACACAATAGGCAAATGTGAATTCAGGTTTTTTAAACATCAGGTGATCTAAGCAAGTTTTAGTC
>VWZD01007182.1:282295-369406 GCA_013396695.1 Sakesphorus luctuosus | reverse complement strand
AAAAAAAATCATCAGAATCAAACAGAATATTAAACCTTGAAGTTAAGGTTTTCGTAATAGGAGAGGTTTATATGTTAAGCAAAGCAAATGAAAGCTCTATGACAGATATTTATTTCATTAAGACATTAAAGCTGGCAAGTCTTCAGTTTGATCATAGCTCTATTGGTGTTAACTCAGTTTCTGGAAGTTTTATTACTTCAGCTTTTATGGTTGTAATATAAGAATTCTGCAAAGCTACTTTTGCTCTACAGTTTTGTTCTGAATGTCTGAAGCCCTGTGTACTCATAAGAAGTCTGGGAAAGAACTGTGATTGTTTTATATTTGTAGCCCTGGCTGTTTATTCATATAGAGAAAACATTCCATAATAATTATGAAGATAATAATTAGAATAACAGTGAGACAGAGTGAATATTACAAAAGCAGCAGGCTCTGAAACTGAAACATCAGAACCTTGTTATTATCCTCCTTTCTAAGAAGGGACTTGATATATCTAAGTGTGAAACACATAGAAATCAAAGTTAGGGAAGGTTTTTTTGTTTCTGAAGACCAGTTCAAATTCTTCTCAACATTCATACTGTGAAGATGGTGTCATTTTATCAGGAATGGGCTTTAAACAACCTTTATAGTCTCTTGAGGGGATAAAATGAAATTAGTAGGCAGAAGTGGAGCACAGGACTCAGATGTAAATGATACATCTATACTTCTAAAATAGAGATTCAAAGCTAGTAGAAACATGGCCGTAAAAGAGGCATATAGTTTAGAAAATCTAGCATATTATTTTTTTGAAGTACAAATTGCCCATGCCATTTTCAACAATGAGAATTAAAGTACTGTATTTCCCTTTAAAGATTAAAAATCAGCACATGACCACTTGTTGAAAGATACATCAACAAATCAGACACTGGCAATACAGTCTCTGTAAACTATTAATACAAGGCATTGAAGTACTCTAATTTGTGCAAAACAGTAGAAGTCCCCAAGGCCAACAGTATAGCCACTGCAAATGTATAAAGCACAGCATCCTTTGTCCAGGATTTGTTCTTTGTTGGCCTCCTGACTAGTACTAAAATCTGAACAGTTACAGTTGAGTAAAATTTTAAAATGTATTGCTCAAAATTTGTCATTATAATATTAATAATACAAATTTTGATATTTAAGTTTCAGCATTATTTATTCTTCAGGATAACAAGCTTCTCTGTCTCACTATTTTCAACAGAAATGCTACTTGTATCATGGTTCTTATCATAACTCTAAGGAATACAGAAATTAATAGGAATGACATGGTAAATGGCCCTCAGAACCAATCTGTCAGACTTCAAGTAATTTTATTTATGGAAGATCTTTAAAGAAACTAGAGAAAACAGTATTTTACTCCCTGGGAATATCTTTCTTTTACTGAGAAAATTATCTGTCTTTTTTTTTTTTAAATCATTGTATTTAATGGGGGTTGGAGGGTAGAAACAGAATCCTTGAAGTCAGCAGTAACTGAAAGAAATATTCCTGAGAAACATTTCAAGCAATTCCCTAAGCAGCCTGACCCAGGATATTAGCCCTGAAGGTTTTTGCACAGCCACCAGTTTCACCACTAGTGGATATAGCTACACATCCAGATGTTGACATTGAAAAAAAAATCTGTTCCCAGACTTAGCATCTGCTTCCTGAAATCAGCTAAGTCTTCTGTGAATTGATAGAATATTCAGTAAAACAAAGCAAAGATAACTCTTGCTTTTTATAGACTAAACCCCACAACACCATGTTTATACAGCTTCCTTTCAATGACAACATTCAATTCAGTAAAAGAAATGCAAAAGAAATCACAAATTTGTGAAAAATGTCAGCTTACAGGTATTAAAATTTGGTGATACAAATTACATTGAGAAAATATCAACTATATGGTTTTATACTCTGCAGGTGCTTTTTATGACTTAAAAAGCTGCATTTCAAAACTCTGAACTACTGAATATATGAGATATTTTGCTATAAGAATAAACTTTCCCTTTTTGAGATTAGGCATCTTAAAAACTCACTGAAGTGAAGAGATGGGCAAAATGTGTATGTTCATTTTCTAGTCAGAAAATGTATTGGATAGATATTACCTGTTCCCAGACACTGGTCAATGTTATAAACCAAGTAATTGACTGTTTTTCTAAATAATCAGCAATTGTATCCATTTTGCCCAATTTTAAATATATAAAATGGCCTATCACTACTTTTCCCAAAGATTCTGCTCCTGAAAATGTTATATTATAAAGTCTAATACCTTCCTTGCTGAAAGGTGCATTACATTTAGCATACTAAACAGAAGGGAAAAAAAATTGTGCACTGCAATATTTTTAGCCCAGCCAGTGAAATCTCAAAAATTTGAAAAATATAATTTCTGCAGCATACAAAGTCAGAAGTGATAAAAAGCAACGTTCACCCCCATTAATAGCCCTGGTGACTTCAGTGGAATTACAGGAAGAACAGTTTTGGCCCAGTCTCCTCAGCACGACAGACTGTTCACATGTGCTGCAGAACTCCTTCTGGGTCTGTGCCACAGCTATTTTCTCTCTCTCTTTCCATATTTTTTTTTTTGGTAATGTAGATAAAAACTTAGACACTTAAAAGGGAGAAATAAGGAGGGAAGGATCTATTCATATGATAAGGTGTCTTTTTTACAATTAATTGGAATTTTCTTCTGAGACAACAGAAGCAAACAGCGACTTTGTTTAAGTGCTTGCAAAATACCACATTCTAGCAGTTTGTTAGAATTGACTACATCTATGAACACATTTGCAAAAGATTAGTCCACAGAAAGAAACACCAACTGTGGTCTTCTTAATACTGATATTATATTATGCTGCTCAGAATATTCCAGAACTACTTCTTAAAAAAATCTCAGAAATCATTCTATAAAATAAGAAAAGAGAGGAGTTAGCTTGCCTTTTCACCTCACACAGGTTGTTTGCTTCCTGTATAAAGCTGTTGCTCAGAGTCACATTAGATATTCTACAACTTGTATTGATCTGTAGGTTAAATTTCTTTATTTATCCCACCGCAACACCTTTATGCTAACAAAAAAGCCAAACTGTTGATCAATGACCATAAAAAATTTAACATGATTCCAAATATCTGGCTTTTCAAACCATCCTTAGGTCTCAATGTTGACCTAAAAATGAGTAGTGCTTGGATGTAGTCAAGAGAAAAGAAAAAGAAGTTACACACTTCTAAGCCTGCACTGTACTTTATTATATCATTACAGAGTACCAGCTATTCTTGAATAAGTTCAGATTCAGATTACTGAAATCAGTTGTATTTTGATCGATTTTTTACAAGCTTTAGGAAAAGTGTTTACTTTGTCCTATGTTTTTTAGTAGATGTCTGTTTCCTATGCTAATGGCTAAAAGGTTTATTCAAGCAAAAAGAGAGTCCTTTTGCAAACATGTATTAGCTACAGTCAAAAATCAACTTTTTCCTGCTCCAACTACAGATTAGAACCTTACTCAACTTATAGCCACAGCTAAAGTGATTAACTGTAACACACATTGCAGCTTCTCTACAAAGATACAAACTATGCTCTGTGAATTAGCATCATTGCAGATACACAATGTGACTGTGCATCACTTGATACTTAAATTGCTGATTACATCTGTTTCTCACTTTTTTCCATTGCTCATCATGTATAACCACCTCTGCATTGTGGGATGTTTGTTTTAAAATGTGAATGTATGGTGGAATATTGTAGAGTCCCTATTTTAGGTATATTTATTTATTACTTTTAACACACTAATTGCATAGTGCTGTATTACAATATTTTAATGTTCTTTGCTCCCAGCTAATAAAATGTATTATCAAAGTATTTTCTGGGAAAATGCATCCCTGAAAGCTCCAACATAAAAAAAGTCTAGTGGCAATGTAATAGAAAATAACTGCATTCTAATGCCAAGCTTGTTTTAGATCTCTTCTTCGTTTTGATAGAACATTGTTGGGCACAAGCTCAACAAAATTATCTGATTGTGCATGAAAATCAGATTTCATTTAATCTTTAGAGAATTTTGCACTCATTGCTCTGTCAATTCAAAGGCACATCATGGTATCACAGAAGAAAATACGTAGTAGCATTTCCATTATGATTGTGGATGCTGGGTCTGACAACGCATTGTTATGTGCAGTTTGTGATATAGTTGCCTTGTTTGTGGACAACCCTCTCTGTACTTCTCTGCTTTAGCACTGTAGGGTTGCAATATTTTTGCTACCTTCTGTTAAAAACTATTTTACAATGTCTGTGTTGTTTTAAAATATTATTAAAACAATTCTGGGAATTATTTAAAGAATTTTAAGTTTTTTGGGGAAATAGTACATCCAATTTGTGCTTTCACTAAAGTGATGTTGTCCCTCAAAGCTTCTGACATTGGACTAGATGAAGGAGCTTCTTGTCTTCCTTCCCAGATTTATCTCTTCACAGACAACAGACGTTTCCAAGCCTGGATGCAGCTTCTCCTTCAGACATTTGACCCACAAGCACCTTCTATCAGAGAAACTTCCACTCAGTATTGCTTCCATTACATGATAAAAAATATTTACAAAGCTAAACATTATCCATTGTTAGTCATACAGGCAAATATGTGCCTTCTTAATTAGACTTCATTTTTCTCTAGAAGTATATGTGTGAGTGACATTTGGTTCTTGACTGATATGCTGCATACCTGTTTCACTTGGTTTGTTCCATGAGATACTGGAAGGCCTATGCTGCTCAACATTTTTTTTTTATCTCTGCAAATTTTGGACAGTATCTAAACCAATCTTTCAATATTTGCACTGAAAACCAGGAACTTCCTGATATATCCTCCAAGATAAGCAGCCCTGTTTTAGCTTTCCCTTGTCTCATTACCAGGGCCTTTTCTGTCTTCTTTACCTGCAAAGGAAAGCAGATCTTCTTCATGTTCTAGTAACGTATCCCGAGGAAACTATTTCTTCACAAGCCCATTTGCAAACCCATCTTCTGCCCATTTCTTCTACTGTTTCTCTGTGCAGTTGCTCTCAAAATTGCACTTCAGAGAACTCTCTTTTAAGCTGAAGGATTTCCCATTCATTCTCTAAACAGATTCCCAGCAACTGATGCCATGAAATAACCATACGCATACATATGTACATACAGAAAACCAAATCTATACCTTTAAAAGTTACTACTTTATTTACTAATGCTATTCAATATTTTTTACTCTTTCAGGACATTTAATCAAACAAAAAGTGTGCTTATGAATGAAGTTTCAGTGTCATGGCAAAGACTTGGCTTTTTTCTTTTTCACAGCAATAGTAGCAGGATTCTTTTTCATTTTCTTCTCTTGGAAAAGACACCATTACCTAATGAGAGGGCACCGACAAGAATTCCACATTCCTACTGCTAACTGAAATCTGCCAAGATTGGCTTGTTTCTTCGCTATGTTTTCTCTGCCAGAATTTTCCTGATTCTTTTTCCAATTCTTCATGAATCCATGGTGAGAACAAATGCAGAAAAAGCAGCATAAGGAAGACACTTCAGCCTTGCTAAAATTTGGCTTAATTATTATGAGTTTTCCTTTTTTTTTCATTCACCCTCCTGCTCCTTCTCCCCAAAAGTGCAAGTTCTGGGTTTAGAATCTCTCTCCATTTCTGAAAATATTTCAGATCAGTTTCAAACTCTTAACAATTATAAGAATTAGATACTTTCTTTTCATATCTTGAACTGAAAATTATTTTCTTAGGGCCACTTTTCAAGCTCAAATGGTGCTCTCCCCACTGGAGTTCAGTTACAGTAACTGGAGATATTATGGTTTTAGCAGAACTTTGATGTTTTAACATGCTAATAATTTAACATCTGTGGCAGTTAAATGCCACCCTGATGCCCGATCCTGTCAGATCTCGGAAGCTCAGCAGGATCAGGCCCTGTTAGTACTTGGATGGGAGACCTCCTGGGAATACCGGGGGCTGCAGGTTCTAGTCCCGAGGACTTCACTGTCACCGTCCAAGCTTGTTTGGCTGTGGCAGATGAACCTCAGGAGTTAAAGGGTGGGGCCAGTTCTGCGCACGCTGTGCCTCCCCTAAAAAATCCGCTGCGCAGGCTGGAAGGGCACACCCACGTGGGGAGAGCCCTGCCCAAACCTTCATTCACAAAGCCTAGCCATATATACATACATTTAACATCTACATAATAGCAGTGCTGAAAATACAGGGCCTGCCTTTAGACTGGAACCCAGTGAAGTATTGCTGTGAAAGACACACCACATTTTTAGACTCAAGTAGATTCGCATAACCCTAACCCTCTGTAATTCCATACATAAAAAGGTACAATAATATAAGACACATATACTTTTAAAAAGCTAACATGTTCCCAATATTCAAGGTCTGTTAATTTTTCATTTCAGAGAAAGTATTTTTAATCATTAGAAATACAAGCAAAAGTCATGGGAGTAGAACAGAAGCAGAGTCCCCAGAGACATCTAAATGACAGGGAGATAAAGTATTACTTGTACTGAATATTCTCAGTTCCCTTGAAAGACAAAGGCCACATACTCAAACTATGCAAATAAGCATCATTCAAATTAAGTCAATGGTGCTACCATCATTTATATCAGCCTCAGCTGTAGCTCAACATACATTCCTCGATTTTTTTATCATATATGGATAAAACCTCCTAATGTATTTGTAACTGGAAGTAAAAATCAATAGACACTGTGACACTAACTACACACAAAACAGTGATAATGCAATACATTTCTTTTTTTCTGGCTGGAAGCACTTAAGAGAAAAAGGAAAGCACTTAAGAATATTAATCATTTGTGGATCATTTCATTAGACTGCAAATGTTACAGTGAAGTGACGTGTGAGTAGCTTGAAACTATTGCATATATACAATGATTTACACTAACCATACTCATATTCTATTTCATTACTCTCTGCTTTCATAAGCATACATTTTTAAAAGGTTTACAATGTTTGATTTGTATTTAAAAGAAAAATCAAAACAAAGCATATGTCTCATTGTATTTGCATGTCAACAGCGTTACCAGAGCAGAAAGATTTCTGCCCAGTATTTACTGGAGGATGTCACATGCTACTTTAACTCACAACATCATGTGCATTTAGCTGCCAGAATCAGTCCTTTTTACCTAGGGACCACTGCCACAGAAGTATCACAGCAGGAGCTTCAGCTAATTCTTAGGTTTACATATTTCACTAAATATGTATTTCACTCCAGAAGCCTTGGGGGACAGTCTAATTTGAAATTTAGGCTGCATCTTCTTCAGAAATATTCAATGTCATTGATATTCTGGTTTTTGTTATACTGTTGATAGTAATGGTGAGAAAACATAGTCTTTAAAGTACAGAACAACATTTCAAACACAGTTATTGCTAGTAAGGCTTTTTTATTCCACAGGAACCAAAGAAGAAATCTAGGCATGCACAGCCTATCTGATACTTTCATGAGTACCTTCATGCTTGTTCTGTGCCTGCCTTGTTACTTGTTTATCATGTCCAAGTAGTTTGGTCAGAACCACTTTTTCATCTTTGCTGCTAGGCCTCAGCAAATCCCACACAAATTACACTTAGAGAAAATTTCTAATTGAGATAAGAAAGGCAAAATTGAGAGATGACATCCCTATTTGTAATTGAAGTCATATGTTAGCCTGGGCTTGCTATACTAGGAAATAAAACTAACAACATTTTCCCTAGAAAAAAGGCTATCTTTACACAATGGTTACTCATGCAGTTACTTACGTTTCTATAAATGAAATTCATCAGGTATCATTGGCTTTGGACTACTCTCCAACTTAATCCTGCCGAATACCAATTCTGTGTCCACATGGTTGAACAGGCATGTGTTGATGACCAAATGACTCCACATATTGCCCAGTATTTCACAGAAAGTTGGAAATATTTCCTCTTTTACTCCTGTGATTTTGGATTTCAGTTCAATAATTAAGCAAAAGTACTTGGAAAGATGCATTGGAGTGGTCCATTCATGAGTTTTAACAGGTTGCACACATTAATACAATGTCATTACTGAATATCCCTGTTTGGTCTTTTGTACCCTTGGAAGTCAGTATAAATAGAGCTATATCACCTGCTGGTTCAAACCCAGCTCGATGTGTCAGGCATGATATCAAATGCAAGAAGTCAGTATGGCTGGGGGATTTTGTTTGTTTTCTTTTCTAAGAGTCATGTTGAAAAAAATACTGTGCATAAAGGAATGTGAGAATCATGCGGCTGAGAAATGACACACACAAGAGAGCTGGGCAAGAAGCAAAGCAATGTTGCAGCAGCATGATAAAGAAGTGGGAAGTGGTGATTTCTGTTCTTTCTTTTGTTTGTTCCTTCAGTTTTGCACCTGGAAATCTTTAAAGGTGAGTGATGAAGTACTGCTATTGAGATTTTGGTATCAAAGCTGAGGGGAAAAGTAGGGTTTCTGAATTGCTTCCCCACCTAAGGTGATAATTATAAGGTAGCTGATTTGGAATACAGTGGTTGTATTTAATTTTTAAGAACTCAAGCCTCTTGCTCTATTTCATTTTTGATACTTAAAATAAACATGCTTCATCTATGTGTGGCATTCCACTGCTGCTAGTAACGGAGGGATAAAAATCAGCAGCAGAAAGGTAATGACCTGAAATTAAAAAGTCTGCTGTAGAAAGGGTAGGGTTTTGCACAATGTCACATATTTAAATATAAAATAATTGGCATCTCAGTTCAATTACACAGCTTTTCAGTCTAAGAGAGAGCAACATCCACAGGAACCAAGCAAAACACTTATTTTCTCCATCTGAAGGTCAAGTGAAAAACTCCAACTGCCATTATTTTTATTTTAAACACCTCCTTGCCCCCAAAAACTCTCTCAAGCAAACAGTTATTGTACATTTGTGAAGTCCTTATTGCTCAGAACCTTATTTGCATTTCATTATGGTGAACACGAGCAGTACCTTGAATGAGTGCTCTCTGAGATTCCATTAGATTATAATTCATTTCATAGACATTTTTAAAACAGTAGTGAGATAGTTTCAACATCTGTTATTTTGCCCAATCCATTGAAGACTATTGAATGAATAGGGTGCATGACAACAGAAAGCCAAGGTGACAGGCTTAGATTAAACTAATACACCAACAATAGTATCATTAGTCAAGTACTAACAGCAAATCACACTTGTATTGAAATCTAGAAATAGCTGAAAGTAAAGGGAAATCCTGTAACAAAGCATTGGTTTGATAATAGAAAAGAATGATTTAATGAAAGAATAAACATTCAACATGCATTCACATTTCATGTGAAGTGCTCTTGGCTGTTAAGAGTCAAGAGCTCTTCACATGAAAGTAACATGTTTCTAACTCTTTCAGAGATGATCAGCTGAAAGAGCCTTATTAATAGCTATACAGGGCTGTTGCATTGTCCTTCTGAGTCATCTATCCCCTTGAATTATTCTCAATTGACATATAAGTCTGCATTTCCCTGCTGCTGCATTAACCAGCCTGAACACAATGGGTCAGATGCTCAGCTGGTGAGAAACAGAAGCCAGTTTACATCAGCTAAAAAACTGGCCCTTAACAGTTAAATGCTTTTATTTAGTTAACTATAAGTATAGCACTATTGAAATACAATTCACTCTTCTGGTATAAATTTTAATGTTATATATTGTTCCCTCTCAATTCTGAGAACACTTTCACATGAGTGTGGAATAAATGCCACAGAAGGACTGCATGAAGTAATAAACATGATACATTTTACCTGTAACAGAAGGTGCCCGTAGAGAATTTTTGTGCAGAACAGAAATGCATCAAAAGTGAGATGACAAGAAACAGCTTTCTAGGAACTGATCATAAAAGGGGCAACCAGTTCGCAGCCCTTGGTAACCCTCCACTATTTATATTTCCCAAGACAACTTCTCACGGGTTAGTGTGCCATCCTAACAGAATAGCAGAAGTTTGGAGCCACTATGTTGTATAAAAAATGACAGCTAGGTAAGTTTACATCAATTCATTCTGATTTTTGGTGCTTTCTTATCGTGACTGATTTTCAATTATTTTTTTCTCTTATGGTTAGTTTTAAGTTCATACTTAAAGGGTTAGATTTTGATTTAATAGACTTCAGCTTGTAGCATTAACTTCAGCTCTGTGTGTAATACTCAAATGAGATGCACTGTCTTGAATGTCAGCTAATATTGATGGCTAAAACACATTCCTTTCCACTCTTTTTCCAAGGTTCTGTGGGTCCTGTGTACACCACAGATTTATGGGAATACTTTTTCATCACTGCAAGGAATGCTGTCATGTTATTAATTGCATCTCTACTATAGCTTACTTTAACCATGGTATAGGTTAGAGCAAGATGGCTATTAACAATGAAATACTGGATCTGTAACTGCAGTAGCGGTTTTACTCTTGCTTCTGCTGCTGGTGGAACAGTGGTGAGATTGTTTTTGACAGAAAGGTATAATAATTATACACCTAAACAAGAGCTGGTTCAATGCCTTTATCAGGTTTAACTCTTGCTTTGGTGCAGTTGTTTCTAAAACAAAGCTATCCATGGGTACCTTAAAGTATTTGCTAGAAATATCAAGTTTCCAGACCAGTTTTAGTTTATTGTTCTGGTTCTGACTACTGTAGCAATGGATCTGCAGTACCTGGAATGGAAAAAGTCCTGTCATAAATGGACTTGTGAAGAAGAGGAAGAAGCTAGCCCAAATGCCTTAAAAACAGAAGTCTTTACTGTTGTATAAATGCATGTTACAAAATGGATTCTTCTGTTCTCTTTTGCTTAGTCCCTGTCCCCTTCCCCAGATCCCCCAAGATAACTGAGATAACCATTACCTCACCGCTCAGGAATGCATGTAGTGTCCTGGAGGAAGTTTCAAGAAGTTTTCTCATTGGCCTTTATTTACTCTTTTCTACTGGTTGTTACCCCTGGATTTCTATTGGTAATAGTCCAAATCACCCCTTGCTCCTTATTGGTGGTATTTTGAGTCCCCCAAAACCATTATATACCCCTACCCATGATCAATAAACTCTCTCTCATTCCTCTCCTGTGGTCCCTGTATAGCTGTTTTCGGGCTCCCTAGGGACTATGTGGTGGGGGACAATGGGGGAGCACATCCCCTCCAGGTAACGGGCTAACTCCCAGGACCTGGAGCCCCACTCAGCCATTGCAGACTATGAAGACTTCCAAGTGCTTCAAGGGAGGTGTAAGAGACCTTGTGGTATAACATGATAAAATAATTTTTCAGCATGGCAAATTCTCCTTATTTTCATTCAGAGGGGCATATGCCCTGAGATACACAGATCTAGTTGCCTCTCCAAGATTTTTCAATTCTCTTTTTCTCACTTCCACCATTTTAAACTCTCTTTTTCAATAATATCAAACCACATAATTTCAAAGAACTATTTCTTGACAGTAAATTAATCTAAATACAATTTTGACCAACATAAATATCTTGCATTTTGGAAATAACCAATGCTTTTACTACAGCATCATATTTTTTGAAGAAGAGCAAGGATGATATTCCATTCCAATTTTTATATATGCTGTTATTACATTTTTAGTGTTGATATTTAAATTTCATTATATTTAAGTGTTATGTTTTAAATTCACAAACATATTCAGGTATTGACTTAAAAAAAATCTACAAGAAGAGAACGACTGAATATCCCAACAATTCTAGTTGCAAGCACAAAGCAATAATCAACAATCACAGAGAGGAAATGAAACAAAGTCAAGATAAGGTATAGCAGTTATTTGGCAGCGATTGTGACAGTTTTACCTTAAAATGAAAAAAACTATTTTACTATATTTTTCTGATTATAGTTGAGATGTATGTATTTTGCAGGTTTAGTTTACTTTCAGGGTGAAATTGCTTTTACAATTGCAGGCACATGAGCATGAAAATATGGCCCAAATCACATGTGAATTCTTGATATTAACACATCGTTTCGTGGACTGTTGAACTTGTCTTTCATATACATGTGTTTTATACAAAAGACACAGTGATCTTCCATGGTATGTTATTCTAACAATTCAAAGTGATTGCACAGATAGTGATCTATCCTACTTCTATTAAAAACAATCACGGAGTCACAGAGCCGAAAGTTTAAAACAGGTCTGAGCTCTCATTACCGTATTCTGTCAGAGGTTCTTGGTGTTAGACACTGCAGTACCACACTTGCTTCCATAGCAATAGTTTTCCATAAGAGAAAGGGTATGTCCCATACAAACATCTCCTGAGAATTTTCTTATTTCACAGACAAGAACTGGATTCCAAACTCCTATTTAATTAATTTATTTTCATTCATTTAAAACAAAAAATTGGTGAATGTTAGAGGAAAATCTTCACACCCTAATCTGATAATCTGTTGTGCATGGTTCAATTGAGTAGAATGAAAGGGAGGAAAAGAAAGGTGCTTTTTTTACCTAATCTTAATAAACACAGCAAAATGCCATTGAAGAGAAAATAGTATGTCATTTTTGCATATTTCTGCTGGTCCTGGAAAAGACTTATCTATACCAGTGCACTTATGTTAGGATAACAACAGGAGGTGGGAAATATTGTGGGAGTTCATTTCTTAGAAAAAAGGGACAGCTTTGTTTCTCTTAAACATACATTTCACTGTGAACTAGCTAGAGGACTGATATTGAGGGCCATGAAAAAGAGGTGCAGAACTGCATTGAGGTGCTGATTCTGCACTGGAACCTGCTCTCTCTCCCTTTTTCCCCCCCCTCTTAATTTGCATTATGAGCAGTGGAATTACAGTACAGTGGAAGGCTTCCTTCTGGGAAAATGAGTAAGAGTCTGGAAGTTTGTATATCCAAAGGCTGTTTTAAGAAGGCTATAGTGAATGGGCGCATTCTGAAACCATCTGAGAATAACCCCAACATGAATTAAACATGAGAAGTAGTTGTTTTAAGTTTTGCTGGTATTGCAACAGAATGTGAATGATTGCTGAGTAAAGTATAAAGGGGCAGCAGATTATTAAACACAAATGGTCTGGCTAGACCCCAGAAAAAAATACTAACCGCTATGAACAACAACAATACAGGCAGATG
Source organism: Sakesphorus luctuosus (assembly GCA_013396695.1). Taxonomy (NCBI): domain Eukaryota; kingdom Metazoa; phylum Chordata; class Aves; order Passeriformes; family Thamnophilidae; genus Sakesphorus; species Sakesphorus luctuosus. Next base: position 356,361 of record VWZD01007182.1, on the reverse strand, counting down.
GTAGTGGCTGCAAAGCACTTTCTTATCAGCAATACAACTTTTATAATACTGCTATGTATATTTAATAAAACTCAGAACTCTAATTTTTTGTCTGTCATTTTTCTCTGTCTTTATCCTTTGACCCCCTTTATTTTATATTGCTATATTTATAAGTAGCTGCTGATAATTTTTCCTGTCTTTAATAGAAAAGCAAAGACTAGGTTTAAAACATGACCACAAGTTACATTAGAAACCAAATTATGTCTAGAATCATGAAAGAAGAGAAACTGGTTACACAGGTAAGAATAAGACTATTACATTACTTCAAAAGGTTTCTCTGCAGTTAGACCTTTCAAAATATTAAGAAACTCACTGTTCATTTCTTCTACATCTAAAACCCGGGAGACATTCAGAGATAGAGGTACCCTTATACGTGCTTGAATAGACTTCAGTGATATGAGGAATTGTAACAACTCACTACAAAAAAAAACCAAAAACCAACAACAACAACAAAAAAAACCAACCTATGTCCCTAGACACAGAAATAAAAAAATTCTTTGCTTCAAATTCTATTCAAATAAAATAAATTTAGGTATTTTAAAGAAAGGTTGAAGCTTAAAAATATTTAAACAAGTCATTATATGTGTACTATTTTTCTCAAACATATTATAAAAATCATTAATACCCAACTACACTCTAACAAGTGCATTATTTGTTCTTAATTTCTTGAGGCACCTAGAGAGAACTTATTTTTTTTAAAAAGAATTGTAACATTAAAATTTACACATGTAAATGGTCCCCCAAACCGGGTCAAAACAAGTTGACTCCTAGAAGTCTTCTGCTTTATAAGAACATCATGGCATCCTGCCTTTTTCCATACCCAAAGTATGGAGGCTGAATATGGCAAGCAACAAGGGCAGAATGGGGAGTTGTGTGGAGACTTCTCTCTGGTTGCTTCCCCATGCTGTGATGTAACAGGAGAGTGGGTACTAGACAAAATATGTGATACAAAAAACAGTAAGGAGGACAAGGTCCCTTGAATTTATTCACTGTAATGTGGACTTTTCACAAGTTGCAGCTGGACAGGAGAACAGAGAGCAAGCCCGAAGAAACTGGTAAAAAGCAGCATGAAATACTTGGACAAAATAGACCCTAGGAAATCATTCTCCGCTCCCTACCATTCCAGTCTTTTTGAATTTTAATGCTGAGTCTCTGTTCTTCCGTAATGTTTTAGTCCAGGCCAGCAAAATTATTTTTCTTGCTATAACCTCACAGTAAACCTGAACTGAACTGAATAAAGTTAACTGTGACTACCTTTTGCCACATGAAAATAACAACAGTACTGAGTTTATAACTCATTCTTATAGAGCATCTCATATTTGTAAGGCTTGGATAAATTCAAGTTCTCTATATTTAACAATCAAAAAGATTTTGTTATGTGTAATGTGCCATATAGTATGAATCACAGATTAAATTACAGATGCACATGGCATACAATTTAGACTAGTTACCACAACAATAAGTCTATGCTCACTTTTTATGATCAATCAAAATGAATCACCAAGCCACTAAATTTTCACTTCTAGCATGTACTAAGATGGTAATTAGACCAAACTAATTAAATTTTTATCTTCATAGTAAGAATACATTTAGTTTGTTTATGTGAGGTTAGAGCCTGAGATTAACTCAGCTAGTTAGAGGATGGTGCTAAGAACACCAAGGTCATGGGTTTGATCTCTGTAAAGGCTATTCATTTAAGAGTTGGACTCAATGATCCTTGTGGGTCCTTTCCAACTCAGAATATTCTGAGACTCTGGATATATCTTCCATAGAACACTTGCAGGACTCCTTTTAAAATTCTGGTTTTGTTTGAGAATGTTTTCAGTAATAAATATAAAATTGCTTTGTAAGACGTTATTTACTACTTAAAGAAAAAATCCTTTGAGGAACAAAGGAAAATAATACTCTCATCTAAGTCAAGCCTCTTGGTCCAAGACTGAGAATTGTTTGCAAACCCTATATTTGATATCTAAATCATGTTCAGTGGCTTTCATTCATGATTGTAGATTGATACAGTCCTCTCTGAAAAATATATTTATCTTTTGCAACACTCATCAAACACTAAATACCTAACTAGGTTGCAAGAAGAATCTTTAATTCCATCATTTTGCTCTGGTAATTGCTTTTGCTTCCTTATGTTTAACTAGAGTAAATGAACTATAATTTTAAATTTCTCTTGACACTTGCTATCTGACATTGTATGAAACATGAACAAGGTTGTGAATGCTGAAAAAGGTAACTGTCACAAGAACAGATTAAACTACAAGAGTGTATTTTAAAAAGCTGATGCAAATTCAGAAAACAGTCAGAATGTTATCCCTAAATCAGTTTCTCAGTACTGAGGTGCCATATATTCTATCTCGCTATTTGAGTAATAACAAAAATATTTTCAAAAAGTGAAAACTTTAGCATGGCTAGAAAAAAAATGTGTTTATTCCATCTCTTGCTGTTAGCAGAGCCCCACACCTGGAAGAAGCAAAAATTCATCTTCAAACCACGTTCAAGTGGCTCCTATCTCTGTAGGAGACTGTCTCTTTTTAAAATGGCCATTTTTAAGGTAACATATATTCTAAGAAACTAATAATTCTCTTCTGACTGACTATTTTAGCCTTTCATTTCACAGGATTTACCTACTGGCCTTCCGAAATACATGATCAGAGATAGAAAAAAAACTTCATTTGTGCTCTCAAAAGCACCTGTACACGTATTTTTTGAACATTATCATGTGCATATGCAGTTGCTAGATTTTACACCTGTGAACCTGATTAGGACAGGTGTTCTCACACACAAAGAGAACATCTGCAAGCATTAGTCTAAAATCAAAAAGGTTGAGGTTTACCTGTAAGAGTTATAAGTCCTGGCAATAGTCACAACACTTTATGTGGTAATAAAGAATAATCTTCAGAGATCTCAACAGTAGAAAAAAAATAGTTTTTGCCAATATTACTATTGTCCTAAGCAACTTATGGTTTTGAATAGCTCTTTTATTTTTTTTTATTTGCACTTTGAAAATCAATGAAAGAAAAAAATAATTAAAATAAATACTACTACTCTTTCCAACAGCTTCTGTAAACAATCCTTTTAACAAGTTTAAATGTATACTCTTCCAACTGGGATGAATATTTACTGCTTGATTTTAAAATACAGTGCCTAGGGATTATACTCTCTTTTAAGATACAATTGCACAGCTCCCACCCTCTACAGCAGAACTGGCATACAGAGATCAGAATACACCCAAGAGAATCACAAGGATCATTCTCTGTCTTTACTGGAGGATTTCAACAAGGAATAAAATACCTAAAACAACAAGGAATAAAATACAGTCTTATCTGTATAGGTGAAAAAGATTGCATCTGGGTATTTACACATGCACAAAGGAAGTGACCTAATTTGACCAACAGGACCATAATTGTGTTCCATACATACTCAGACATTTTCGGAAACTAAGGTATGGACTACTATTACTAATTAATATTGTCCTTTAGGCAGTAGAGTCCTTAAATTTTCAATTTTCTAGGTAAATATTCATTATTAATATTTGGAACTGCTTAGTCCAAGCAGTTGAAATGAAAAGACTTTTTAAAATAAACAAATGGTATCTATATTATCTTTTTTCCTGCAACCTTCAAAGTCAATGTTTCTTTTTGAGTTGCATGCACATAACAACAGTGGGGCATGATTTTGATGTTAAAAATGCAGGTTATTCATAAACTGAAGTATTCATACGATAATTAAAGTTCTCTGCATGCTGCGCAAGAGGAAGAGCAGAATCTTACAAGTGTGAGAAGTATATGTGTTTATATGAATGAATGAGAGGGTGGACAGAAAAAAAAAGTAATCTGCTGGAAATGTCAAGGAAGCCAAGGGATCTTTTTTAAAAAATAAATTAATATTCAGCTTGCAAGCTCAGGATAAATATAGGAAGAAATATATCTCTGAGAAGGAGACCTAAAGGGATAAAAGTGCTGGTAAACCAAACACTGCAGCATCTAGAGATCCATTCACTGGGTAATTTGAGGACATAGATTAGAACAATTCTTAGTAGACCAAGGGAAAGCCTCACTTATCTATCAATGTAGACTAATCTATGTAAAATGTAGACATTGAGCTGCTCAGGCCATCTCACAAATGGGTTTTCCAGCACCTAGGTTGTCACAGAAATCTTGAAGGATTCTTCTTTGGCTTAGGTGCCCAAGCCCAATTCAAGTTTAGCTCTCAAGATCCTCAGTTATTGGCCAGATCAACTTCCTTATGATAAACTCAAACCACTATCCATTGCTTAAGACCTCCTTTTTTCTGTGGTAACAAAACTAACATTCTCAAACCCAGAGAAACATTTTTCCAAGTTAAAGCTTCATCCTAAGGTAGCTGCTTGCTAGCTCCCAGTCTTTGAGACATTGCTTACTCTTTTACACATTAGGGCATGCAGGAAGCTCAGTGCCACTCTTTCCTTCAGGGCACAGCCCAGACACTGCACTGGTAATAGCAGAGATCTATGTTTCACCTTTCCTATTTTTCCCTAATTGTCAATGTGTTTTCCTACATCAGTCTTACCCCAGCACCCCAGAATCACATCTCATGACCTGGAGTGCACCTAACATAATGCAGCCAGTAGACACAGGTAGATTGTGCAGCAGAGTCCCATCTCTGCTTCTAGGTCTTGTACATCTTCTTGGAACATCTTCAGGGATCAGTAAATGACTACTGTGAATCCTTTGGAGAAACTAAGGATGCCTCCTGGTGCCAGGGAAGGTAACTTCGTTGGAGTGGGCATGGGATCATCAAGCCCCAAAAGGCACCAAGAGAGGGACAAGCAAGGTCTGTCCTTACTGGACTGGGAAATGGAGAATACTGTGATGGAAAATAATGGAAGTTTGTGACTTCTGGAACCAGGCGAGAGGCTGCTGCATCGTCTGCAACTACAGAAGAGGTTTCATGTCCCGTTAGTAGACAAGGGACTTGACGCAACCTCCAGCAAAGCATCTGAGCCTGCAGACCCTGCACCACACAGGAGCACAAGGAAAAGTCACTAAGTGATGAAATTGAAAGAATGCCTACTGCAGGGAATGAAGGCCATATTTGCCTACATGGCCTGTTGCCTAGACAGTCTTGCTGCTTGCCAAGGGCTCAGATCTGGGATGCCCCAGAGACTGCTGATGTTTGTTCAACCCTTGGAATACTATCTCTATTCCTTTTCCTCATGGGGATCAGTGGTATTCCAGGGTCACCCTGAGCATATCAGGTGTGACTCCATGGCTCTGTGACCATTTGATATAACTATTGGAGCCCAGACTATTTGTTCTCAGTCCTGCTGGAAGGGTGAAGAGTTTCAGGAGAAGACAGCACACTGTAGGAAGTCAACAACAGGTTGGTCAGGTGGTGTTTACAGAAAAGATTTGGCTTTTATTAGTTTAAGGGCTCTCTTTGAGGATTGAGAACTGGTAGGAAGAGATGGGACCACCTGCACTAGTCAGGGAAATGCATCTTTGCCAACAGACTGGTCAATAACCAACCAGATGTAGGAGGCTTTCATGAATGAATAAGGAACTCCTGAACAAAATGGGTGCAGAAAGATATAATATATGAGGAGGAACCTCTCATATGATAGGAGAACAGGAGAAACATATATACGTTGAGAATGCAGAGATAGTTTTAGAAAACTGAAAGCCCATTTGGAGTTGACTCTGGGGAGGGATGTGAAGGGCAGCAAGAAAGGTTTTATTCAGGTTCCACAACAGGAAAATTAAGTCTAGGGAAAAAAATACAGCAGAGGCACTTAATGCTTTCTCTGCTCCTCTTCTTAGTGGGAATTTCACATCACAGAATTTTGACTAAATGAGGATTTCTTCTCTGTAAAGGAGAATCAGATTGGAGAACACTTCAACAGGCTAAATGTACTCAAGTCTATTGATCCCGATGGGTTGCACTCAGGACTGCTAATGTAGCTGACATGTAAATGCAGTGACACTTTTATTATCTTTGAAAGGCCGTGGCAAATTGGTGAAGGTTTCTGAAAATGAGAAGGGAGAAAATTACATTTCTGTCTTCAAAAAAGAAGCGGTGTGTGGGGAACTACAGGCTGATCAGGCTTGTCTCAGTCCATGGGAAGGTCATGGAGCAAATCACATGAAAGTTGAAAGTTCTTGTCCTATTAAGGACAAGAGGATGACTGGGAGTAGTCAGCATGGATTTATGATGGGGGAACTGATGCTTGACCAGCCTAATAGCCTTATGCAATACGATGGCTTGCTCAATGAATGAGCAAAGTGGTGAATGTTGTTTATCTCAGCTGTAGTGCAGTTTTTGACACTGTTTCTCATAACACCCTCATGGACTGACTGAAGCGGTCAGTGAGGTGGATCAAAATCTGGCTATATTGTTGGGCTTGAAGGAATGTGATCAGCATTCCAAGGGTCAGGAGAAGGACAGTCATTAGGGGCATACTCAGGAGTCAGTACTTGGGCCAATAAAGCTTAAAATCTTCATTAATTACCTAGATGATAGGCAGAGATGCTCAAACTTTGAGCAGATTTGCAGGTGAGAAGTGATGAGCTGCTCTTCAGTGGAACCCCAAGCGACTAGAGAAATGGTCTGACAGGAACCCTGTGACATTTAACAGTGAGTAGTGCAAAGTTCTGCTCCTGGGCAAAAATAACTCCATGCAGCGGTAGGGAAACAATTGGCTAGAAAACAGCTTTGTAGAAAATACCCTGTGGAGGGCCCGACTGAGCATCAAGCTGACCATAAGCCAGCAATGCATTCTTGTGGCAAGGAAGGCAATCAGCATGCTGGGCTGCATTAGGAAGAGCTTTGTCAGCATATTGATGGAGATGATCCTTGCCCTTTATTTGGCATTGGTGGAAAATCTGGAGTGCTGTGTCCAGTTCTGGGCTCTCCAGTAGAAGTAAGACATGGACATACTGGTGCAAATCTAGCGAAGGGTCACAAAGACTTTAGGGGATAGGAGCATCTAATACACAGTAAGGGAGCTGGAACTGTTCAGCCTGGAGAAGAAAAGCCAGGGCTTGGGGAACAGGCAGATTTTACCAATGTGTATAAAAGTTTTCTGAGTAGGAATAAAAACTAAGCCACACTCTTTTGAGTGCTATTTATTGAAAGGACAAGAGGCTATGGGCACAAAGTGAAATACAGGGTAATCTGTTTAAACACTTTTATTGTGAAGGTGGTCAAATGTGGCAGATTGCCTGGAGAACTCATGAGACTTCATCTTTGAGGGCATTCAAGCTCAACTTCACAAGGCCCTGGGCAACCTGCTTTAGCTGACCCAGCTTTCAGCAAGCAGGTTGGACTAGATGATTAGCACACTTCAGCCATTCTGACATCCTGGTTTGAAGCACTTGCCAGTTTCTCTGGGGTTAGCTGACATCTTTTGTAGTGGCAGGTTTTGCTCCACAGTGGGGTCCCAGCTGGCAAGGCCATTATGTCTTTCACCTATCCTTTCCAACTTGCTGTTGTTTAGGATCATTCTTGCATGCTTCAGATGGTTATCTGCATCTTACTAAATGAAAGAAACCCTCAGAACTGAGACAGCCATCTTAAGATATCTTTTTTGTCCTTGATTTAAATTCTCACATTTTTTAGAAATGGAGGAAATCTACCTTAACATGCTTATACTTTTTATAAATTTCCAGCAGATGGTGAGAGTGGGTGTGCGTTTGATAAAAAGCACATAATCTATTTGAAGACAGCACTAAAAGAATAGTGTTGCAAACACCTAAAAAGCCTTAGGTTAAGTAATCTAACTCTTAAAATGATCACATGAGTGTTTTATTGGTTGAGGAGTTGAATGTTTAAGATAGAAAAGTGGCATTATCATCATTAAAATTATTTTAAATTAATGTAATAAGCAGTACCATATTGAATGGCATCTGAATATTCCATGAAGCCCTGTGCTATTGAGGCAGATATCCTAGTTATCACTTAAACATTAATAATTCAAATAAGAAAAGATTACACATTGTCTTATTACCAATACTTTGGGCAAGTGGTGTGGCATTAAAGATGCAGCTGTAATATCAGCTTAGAGCTGGGATTGATTTGACCCTTGCTATATTATTTATGCAGCTGTAACAGAAAATAGACCTATTTGCACAAAGGCCAGAAAACATCTTTTTCTTCCTGACGTTACCTTAATTATCAGGTTGGTAATGAGTTTGACTTAAATTTCCTTTTGAGTTTTGTAAACATGAGTATCTTTCCTCACTTGCTTCAGTTCAACAAGCAGTATAAAATTGGTAATGTATGTTTGAATTGATGACCTCAAATATTAGAATTCAGAACTTGAGGTGATTGAGGTAACTGAAGTCAGCCATGTGCTGCCTGTTGTGTGGTCCATAAAACTGTTCTCTGTCATCTTCATATCTGAGCTCAGATTTGCCTCCCATCATGAGCACATGGAATAGATTATTCAAAGGGCCTACAAAGTCTTAGGCAGTGTCAGTGCTTCTGAGATGCAGAAGTAGTATGAATCCTATACCTCCGTTCACTTCCTTGCATATGTGTGCCAGCTATCAGGTTGTATGGAAGTGGGTAGAAGCAAACAGAAGTGCTGAAGAGGTAAGTTCACCACCAGGTATAAGAGGTGGCAAGTGGAATGTGTGTAGTAATATTTTCTAGTGCCCAGTGGAAAAGACAACATTTTGTTGAGTTATCCAATTTTTCATCTTCTAGTTCTGTCAAATGCATAAAATCTACCATTAGGATTTATAGAAGATTTCTTTCAACAGGCATTTCTTATGCTTTCTAAGCAATTCATTCAGAAAAGAACAAGTCTTACATGATGTTTATATATTATTTGCTGGTGGCTTAGAGTTTTGAGTTGTGTGTCTGACAAGAGATGTGATACAAGTAACTGTCCTCAGTGAATTACTTGAGAGAAAAAAACAGAGAACAGTGTGAGAAGACAGAAAGATAGAGGCTTTCTTTTTTTTTTTCTTTTTTCTTTTTTTTTTGCTTCAATTGGAGGAATCAAATCCTCAGCTAGCCCATTAAGTCAATAAAGCTACTCTTATAAACAACAGCTGAAAATGTTGGCTTTTGCCTTAGTGATGCATCTTCCTATTCTATAGTGAGACATGTACCAAGAAAAGGCTTGGAAAGGTTGGCTGAGTGAGTCGACTCAAGAAATTGGAAAGTGACACTGGAAAAAAATCCTCAAAAATAAGAATAGCAAGCATACTCAGAAGGGCTTACACTGAACAAACTGAGCAGATGATAAGGATTGAAGAGTGGGCCTTGGCTAGAGACAAGGAAAGACTTAAAGACGACAAGCTGAGCTATGCCCAAAATACAAGCTAAAGTGAGCGGAAGGCTTTATAAAGGGAACTGACATGATCAGAGTAAAGAAATTTTTTATAGAGTAAAATCACTTTCCAATTTCAGCTGCTGAGGTGGGTTTTTTTTCTTTTTAAAATGTTTTGCTATGCTATGCTTATTTGCTGACTGTTACAAATTTAAGGTTGTGTTTCTTTCTACTGTGTCCCTCCATCTATCAGTCAAGCGGTAGCAGTTGTGAGACAGAGCGAAAAAAAAAAAAAAGCAGTTTCCTCTTAGACAGCAGAAGGGGCAGCAAGAGGGGCACAGAACAGATGAGAAAACAGCCAACTCATTTACAGATTTTCTCATTTGAGGTTCTTGATACAAAAACATTCCTGGTTCTGATGTGCAGACTGAGGCTTGTCTATATATTTATAAAATTAAGTGAAGTGCAAATCACACTAGAAGATTTATGTTAACGGTGTTTCTAAAACACACCAAAATGAGTAGAATGTATCACCAACTGCTTCTTGCAACTATACTTCTTCCACAGAAACATTTTTAATAGTTAACTGAGTAAAATAAAGCAACAGTCCAGTAGCTGAACCTAAGACTTCTGGATCTAGTACTGTGCCTTGCCCCAGAACCCCTTCATGACCCTAGTTCTTCCCCAGTTCTCACAGACATGAGACATCAACTTCAAAAACAGTGTTTTTGAAAACTCTTGCTTAGCTGCTTCTTAACCCTCAAGATGCCTGCAGTGCCTTCGACTGGGTGCTTCCATTTTTGATTTTATGGTGTTGCCAAATTAATAGAACTGAGCAGTTTGTCACAGATCTTGTATTTAACTCTGGCTAGAATACAAAAGCTAGAGGGTCATCCACCTAAGATGACTGGAATGCTCCATCTGGTTCTGAGAGTGCATCTGATTTGCAAACAGAAGAGCAAACCTCACCAAATGCAGCTGCAGCTGCTATTTTAAAATACAGAGACAGGACATGTCCCCTTTATAGGATAGTGGTGGGGGCTGTTGTCAGGATGTGTGAAACACAGATTTAGTTCCCTTCTCTTCCTGAGGGAATTCAGTCTTTCATTTCCCACCTCTTAAGAGTCATTTAATCTCCTTGTTGGAGCTTATTTTGGGTGGGAACATTCTTCACCTCTTCTGCTGAAGCAGTGCCACCATACAGAAATAATTCCAGACCCACTGCCTGTGGAAGCCTAACTCCCACGTAGGCTTTAGGGAATCCCATTCGTGATTCTGGAACATACTGTGGGAAGCAAATCTCTTAGCATTAGGCACTGGGGAGGGGTGGGAGTAGTGGAGTGGTGGGAGTGTGGACACATGATAATTTTAGCTTTCTAAGTCCTATACTGGACCTGCTTTAATTATACCTTACCTAAGAGTGCTGTTCTGAAGATAAATAAACTGAGAGCTCAGATACTGATGTAGTAAATGCAGAACAAGTATTTTGAACAGAATGTGCATGTATGGGTTTGAATTTTATAATTCATGCCACAAAATTATGAATATGCATGGAAAAGTGACTATTCGTAAGACTTGCAATACCAATGAAAAGATCCATTCATTAATAAAACATTGGGAGAGGAAATCAAGTAGATTTGACATTTTTAATAGAAAATGGAAAGTTATTTTATTTTCATTTAATCAGAACATTTTAAAACAGAAGAAATTTGGATTAGGTATTGACAGAGTGTCACCTGATAAAATGTGTGGTGAAGTTTGAGCAGCAGATGTCTCACCCAGGGACGCTTCCCTGAGGAAACAGCAGAAACCTCCTGTACACTCACTTTGCCTGGCATTCATCTCCCGACCAGCTGCCAATTTTAAACTATAGCAAGTCTCTCAGTTTATAGTCCTTTCAAGCTAAAATCTGTTACATTTGGGGGAAAATAGCAATACTTATGTAAATCAATAATTGCATTGTATGTAATACAGTAAATCCATAACACGCCTAGAGTGACACTAACAACAGCATGCATGGGTGTGTTATGAAGCAACATGTACAAAATGATTCATATGCATTAGACTCTGAATATGTCTTGTTCAAGCACTCATTTTGTTTGGCACAAACAGCCCTCTCTTTGCAACCCAGGAATAAATATCACTTTTTTTCATCACTTTTCTTTTCTTCAATGAAATTATTTGCTAAGGCTTAATCCTAGCTTCCATTCACATCACAGCTCTGCCTTCAATTTAAATATTTTACACAATGATGATTACTGACATCTGCTCATTCTGAACTGCAGAACACTGGTCAAGCAGCCATGTAGAAGTTGGTGAAAATCTGGTTTCTTCATATTAATGAGAGTTTCAAAGTCAGAAGCAGATTTGAGATAATAATAGAAAAGAAAATTCTATGGAAATACTGTGTCTGTCTGCGGAACTTAGCATGTAAAAGTCCTTAAATTAGCTATCCTTTCATTCAACATGCTAGTCTGATGTTTTGTTGTCTTATGCTTGGTTTTGGTCTTACGTGTCACAAAACGTTCCAGTGCTGAATGCAGACACAATTTTTGCAGCTTGTTTTGTTGTTTCTCCAGCTAAATCAAACCTGAAAATACTATGCATTATTTTAAGTGAAATCACATGTAAGATGGCATCTTGACCATCTGAGGGAACTGAGAGAGCTCAGCGCCAAGATAGGTGCAGGTAGAGTCAATTGTTACCACTGCTCTGTGATGTATACTCAAGCACTTCCCATTGTCAAACCAAAATAGGATTTCCAAATATTTTTTCATAGGCATGTGTGGGCTTTTAGCTCTCAGTAATAAGTCTGACCTGGAGCAGATGGGCAGTGCCAATATGCAAGTTCTACCTTTACATATGGAAGTCACCATTGCTATGGGCTCCCCAAGAGAGAAAGACCTTCTAAAGGAATCAGAATTATTGATGTATGTATTTTGCAGAATTTTATGAAAACTTAATAAAACAGTGATAATAAGAGAGGATTTGGCTATGCCATTTCTAAAGATACCACTATCCAAATACTACTCTCATACTGGAGACTGAAATCAACAATGGGATGCCCATTTGGCTCCATTTGTAATTTGCCTCCACTTGGTAGTCTCATACTTAATCAAATTTAGAGCCTGAGCTCTGATTTCTACTTCGAAGTTTCTGGATGACTCCCATTTTTCCTGTCATTTTATTTGAAATAAAAGAAAGGGGTCTACCAATTGTGGAATCCTTATGGACCTTGACACTCCACCACTCTTAAAACTTGGTTGTCCAGGTTTGAAGCTTGGAAATATTGCTGTCCTTTGTTCGTTAAATGTTGAGTTAGATTCCTTCTAAATTTATCCTCATGACTTTCCACTGGAAGCAAGACACTTCTACTGAAGAGCAAAGTTCACATATCTTCTTCTTCCCACATTCACTAGCAGAACATATAGTCTTATTAAACCTTTTCTATTTGTAGTCGTGTCCTCTGCATTTAGCACCTGTTTTTCACATGCTACAATTAGACCTTTTATTGTCATTATAATAATTTTTATTTTCAACTAAGGTAATTCATTTTTATCTGCTAAAGAAAAGATGGCATATTCATGGCAAAACTTAAAACTAGCCTTTATGATAAAACCTGTGTTTGTAAAAAAAAAAAAAATACAAGAAATGCATCTGCAACCTTTTTGAATATTGGTTATGGGTAACATTTTAAAGTCACTTCATGCCCTTAATTCCCATTGGTGCCAAGTCTCAGATTGCTGCTTAGGAAATTTTTACCCTTTATCCAATAATTGTGAAAATGAGAGGACTGTTCTGCTACAGCCATGGCAATTCTTGTCCAGCAGAGCCATGTGGCTGACATGAATGTGACTTACTTGACTTAAGTGTAGTGCTAATATTTTCTCCATGCAAGGCATTTCACAACTCTTTTCTTTTCTTTTCTTTGTTTTTTAAGCTTCAATCTACTCTGATGAAGTGAAGCAGAATCAAGACAGGTTTGAACTGTGCTGCTTCTGTGATTGAGTTTTATCCTTTTTCTTAATGAGGTCTTAGAAATGCTAAGGAACTTACATCCAATAATTTTCTAGCTATACCCCTGCCCTTAACTACTTGTAACAAAGCAGTGCTGACATGTCTCTTGTTCGCTGGATGTATTTGAGAGGTAACATTGGAGCAAGTTTGGTCACATTTTGATAATATAGGTGTCTGTGATTCCTGCCATGCTGTTTTAAGCATGGAATTTGTTACAGTTATGGTACAGCTATGATTGATGATGTCGTAGTGATAGCTACAGACAGTGTTCATGCTGTCTATGTTAAATCTGACTTTTCCTCTCTGTAACCATAGGGGTTTGCTCATTAGGATGACTTAACTTACCTTACTGGACAATTTCTTTCTTCTCAGAATTATGAAAGGAATATTTTTCTTCTCAAGGACTATGACATGTAGCATTCTTTTAGGCTTCACCTTGTTTCATCCTCAGCATATGAAGTTATTTAGAGTAGAAATATTAAGTGCATGGTATTCATTGTCTTCTATATTTCACCCAAAGGAAGTTTTTTTAGGTAGAAAATTATAAACTTGTCCATTTGGTTAGTATTTCTTGAGTCATTGTCTGGGTAAGAGATAATTCCAGTGGATGTGCACAGTTTCCCTGCATCCTGGACAAATGGCCACAGTTCACATATGATATTACAGTACACTGTACTCACTGTACAAATATTGTGGTAAAATTTCTACACTGACAAAGAGGTTCCTTCACCATTACCATCCACATATGACCCATTTCTGCAGCACTTTGGTGGTAGATCTTCCACATCAAAGATGCAGTAAGATGTTGCCTCATTGCACTGCAGCTGTATAACATATAAACATGTATTTCTGGCCAGAAAATCTTAGATGAAACTATAGAAGCTTGGATTTATTTTGCAAGATATTTAGATGTGCACCTTTCCTTTTTCTTTGTTTATCTTTACTTTCTGATTTTCTGACCACTAAGCACACCTCTAATAGGGTTTGCCAGTTATGTAGGTGAGTTATAATTGGGCTTCTTTTCTAACAAGCTAAGTCAAACTCATGTCTTCCCATAGCTCTTTGGAGTCTTAATGTAAATATAATTAGATTTATTTAATTTGTCAACATAATTTGTATATGTACAGGGACATTATGAGGCAATGTGGAACCTGTGAACGCACTGTTACTACTGAGACTGAGGACTATAAATGTTCTATAATGTTTTTTCTCCTACCTGTATCATTTAAAGTGGATTAAAGACTGAATGACGTCCTTCCCACCCCCACCCTGCTTTGGAAAAACAATGGGAAAGTGTTCTGGTTTGCAATTTTCTCTCACTTTTTCTCTAATTACTTGTTTCACACATGAAAATATGTTTGCTGCTTTTATTTGCCCTGGAGTCTGCCTTTTAATGCATTTATCTATTGAGATTATTTAGTTTTACACATCACTACAGAAGAGTCACTCGGAGTGTCATATTTTCTAATATCAAAAATTTGTATGCTTTGAGAATCCAATATCTTCACATCAACAAGTAATTTATTTCAGTAGGGACAGAGCAACAGAACGTATCTCATTTTCTACGTTTGCATTTTGATATACTGATATGTATTAAAAGTACATGGTAGCTCTGAGCATGAGTGGATGACTTACATATGTCTATTTATATTCCATTACTGACCAAAGAATAGAAGGCTAACTTCTGCAAATTAGATGTAACCTATTAAATACAATCATCATGAGCATTTTTTCTAGTGAGAGTTAAAAATCATTTGACTTAAAGCTTTTTTCCATTGTCTGTACTTTATTCCTCAGGATATAAATCTATTTTGTAATTACTCCCTTCTTATCTCAGAAACTTTGCCTGACACACCATTCCATATGTTTATGATTCTCTGAATGAAAAAGTGTTCCCTGACAACCATTCAGGTTTTTTCCTTTAATTTCCATTTATGCCTTATTGTCTTATAATGTTCAGCTGAAAATATATGTTGCAATATTGTGTGACATTATCTGTATTACTTAAGATTTTATATAACCATACATCAATGAAACATCAGATAAATCTCACGCTTCTCCTTTTCTTCCTACATCTTCCCTTTCAGAGCCATATAGGAAGTGGATTCAATTTAGTCTCCATGACAAGTTGACTTCAAGCATTTCTTACAAATCTGGGATAGAACACATCTGCAATTTTGAGTCACTTTGAAAAGTGAACTGTATATGTACAGTTTGCTAAGTCTCCTCTGCAATCAGAAAAAATAGGAGAAGTTGTTAAATATTTGCATTAAGCACTATGCAGTATTGTTTACAGAACTTCATAGATTTACTAGCATTTGCAAATTGATGGAACAATCCAGCAGCACGCTGAATAACAGCTTCAGGACTGGAACACTATGTAATGTTACCTGACTAATTTGCTGGACTTCCTAATAAATAACTAAGTTACACAAAAAGGTATTCAGATGATTTGTAATCCTGCAGTAATGGCTTCTAAATAGTTAAGATTACACTGAGAGATGAGAACCTTTTTCCCCTATATGCCATATACCAGCAGGGGACAAAATCAATCTTGTGAAGGCTCTGATTACTTGTGCTGCAAGTTTCTTGTCAGCAGATTCAAAATGTGCAGTGGAATGAATCTTCTGCAAGGTAGATGTGCTGTCTATCAGCTGGGCATCTTTCCTCCCCTCTCTCCCTCCACCTTAACTTGCCATGGAATATGTGGTTATGATAAATTAGAAGAAGAAGAGAAAATACAAGATGCTTCAGTGCAACCATTTTAATCCTCTACTGTCAATGCAGAGGAAAGGTGACACCAATCTTAGTATATACCAGGTGAAAAATGTACCCTTGAAGTGAGAATTTGAGGAAGTTAAAAAAGAAATGAAGGAACTGCTTTGTTTAAAATATAATGCTTCTTGTGTGTATATAAAAAAATGTGTTCAGGGGACAGGGTTTAAATCCACTGAGGACTGTGACTTAAACTGAAAAACATACAGTGAATAAAATTTAAGATAAAGCACATCTTTTATTAGAAAGGGTCTGGGAAAAACCCTAGGGTAGATACAAGCATTCTGAGAGGTTGAAAATTCAAATTGTGATCAGAACAGGATGTCAGAGTCAGCCTTTTCCTTTTTAGTAGTCCAAACCAGATCCATGTCTGGTCCTCGACAAACTTTTGGAATTCAGATTTTGGGCAGGTTGCAATTGAATTTTGATCATTAGAACTTTAAGAAAATAATTTATATTTTCCAATGAAATTAAAGTTGCTTATAGCAAGATTAGAAAGAAATTCAGTGTTTTGGAAAACAAAATTTGTCATGCATGTTAACCATATTACCTTTCAGTACTATAGAAAAGGAACTTGTATTGTCTTCCTACTTGGGTGAAGAGAAGAGTCAGTTTTACTGCTTAGAGCTCTAATAGCGAGGTCTGGTTTACAACCCATGCAATTACTGCTTCTTTCTCCCCATCTTCTGTACCCTTCAGCAGTCTTGGAAAGGAATTACAGGTTCCAAATAAATATTCCCAGAGTAAGGCATCCTGAAGAAATTGAAAAAAAGACTGCAAAATTAGGAACTAGAAATTCTTAAAATTCTACCACAAATGCAGCGCCTAACATCTGGCACAGTCTATGAAAGCATGATTTAATTCAGTCTTCCAATAATCACAATTAGACAGGCAGGTGGGTTGGTGAAGGACTCTCATATTGCAGATGAAGAGCTATCCTGCAGACAGAGAACTGAACAGAGGAAAGGGTCCAATAAAGGTTAAAATATGATGTTAGTCTTGTTTTCTGCTTCCAAATTCTAACCATCCAACCATTTTCTCTCCTAAGATTCTTGCCCCCGGTGTTAAAGTTTATGAGCAAAATTTGTCAATTTTATAACCAGAGGCTTGAAATTCTCTTTGAAGGCAAAAAGCCAGGAAATGTTTCATTTTAGAAGCCATTTGGCTGAGAATTTTATCTGTTGTCAGATTAGTTGATATTTAGTTTTGCTTGATAATCTAATTTCCAAATACCTAAATTACCCCCAACACTCAATGCTCACACTGTCCTTTACAATGGCAGAGATATTCCACCTTCAGCAGAAGTAGATAGTCACTCATTAGAAAAATGAATGATCTTCAGAGATCTCTATTTGCAATGTCAACTCCTTTTCTGCAGAACACCTCACAGCAGGTGGAAACAGACCAATGTAATCTTCAGAGGGCTTTGAATTGGCTATTTCATCAATGCTCCAGATAATGGTTGTGTGCTGTGGAAGAGGAAGTGAGAATGACTATACTTTTTCATCTTTTCTCCTGATCCTTGGGACAGAGCAATATAGATGTCATTGATTTCAGGTGGAAAAGGTGATCTTGATATGCTTGTGTCACCAGCAGCAATATAAATCAGAGGTTTCTCATGCTGTCAGGTGCTGTCCCTGCCCCATGCACATCTGAATCTATCTTAAGTGAAAAACAGTATTCTGGGAACTGAAGTTTATTCAAACAGGCAATAACTTTCAATGAAATTGCCATCATAGCATATATTATATTCCTATGAGACAGTTTTCTGTTTCTCAGATCTTCCCCCAGCCTCTTACTCAACTTAGGACACACTGGAGTGGAGATCAGATGCTTTTTCAAGCTCTGCTCATTATATGAAAGGATGAAAACTCTTAGAAAGGGTAGCCAGTCACTGAATAGGGTATCAACTCATGCAGGAAGGTGCAACCTTGATAACATGGTCTTTGAGCTTTAGGTTCAAGACCATTGCTGAAGACCTGGGAGATATTAGGAGAGTGTCATTACAATCACCTTCATCTGTGTCTACTCTCACCAAGGTGCTGTAGAGGTGCCTAGATGGGTAAACGATGGAGGAGTAGAGGCACCAGGCTCTCCCAAGCAATGAAGAGCTGGCATTCAGAAGCCTGAGCCAACTGCACAGATGAATTTTGTAGCAGTGCTGCTTAGACTGAAATTAACCCTACACATTTTAGAGAACAACTTAAAATAATCCTCTTTACTCTGCCAAATTAACAACAACAAAAAATATTAATACACAGTATAGATTACAGTAAAGGGAAATTCAAAGCTGGCTACAGCATTTGATTTGCAAAGTAGCAATCAATTAATTTATCATTAATCAGATAATTTTGGGGTTCGTGAATAATATGAATTGAAAAGAAGAAATAACTACCAGGATAATTTTCAGGAACCATCTCTCAGCTTTATAAACTAATCCTCCTCTAATGGCCCTTTTTAATGTAATTTATAGGTTCATCATTACCCTTTTTGTATTAGTAATTATTTCTAAAATACCAAAGAACCATCTTTTTTTCAAGGTCCTTCTATGTGCCTGATTTACAGCTAGGCTCATGTTGGACTCTGTCTTTCTGAGGTTTGACATTTCAAAATATTTATAGCTCTTTTACATTAATGCCTTTCTCATGAATCTGAAGGTGACCGTTATTTCTTTCATCTTGTTGTAATTAAATGGATCAACTATAGCTTTATTATTTCCACTATTTATCTGTGCAGCGTGTTAAGACATTCAGATTAACAAATGATATTGAATATTATGTGAATTATAACAAACAAATATTTCCTAAAACATAGGTTACACTTGATGCATTGGCTAAGAAATTGTTCCAAGTGAAAGCACAAAATCTTTAATATTTTATTGATCAGATCTAAACCTTCTGCCCAAAGTGGCAATTAAATTTCAATTAAACTGACTGAAAGCATCATATTAAATTTCAGCACTTTACGAGCTATCAGATAATGCTGCAGGACAAATCTTTAGTATGATCACACTCTTTTCAAATTATATTATCCTGTTCATTCACAATAAAAGTGACAGGTTTAGGTATACTTTCAATATTTCTTGAATATAAACCCTCTAATGAACACATTTTATTGCCTTTAAATCAATTATTATTGGATATTTTAATAAAGTGAATTGAGCACTTTGTTTTACACACTGCTTAGAAGTTATTATATTTTGCAGTCAGCATAGCAAAGAACAGTATGACAGAAATATCCAAATACCTCACCTTATGCTATAAATTAAATCAGCTATTTACAATTATGAATATGCTACATTCCATTTCACAACAGCTACTGGTACAACATGTCAATTAATAACTGATTAAATCTTCAGGCTTTGAGTCGCACTTCTTCCAGCACTGTGATTCAATAAAAGAGATACGCTCAACATATAATCAAAATTGCAAGAAGCCCCTGAAAGTGCTTTTAAAATCTCATATGAAGACCTCAATATTTTACTGCTACCTCTCCTTTTGTTCCATTGGCTCTACGTGTGTGTTGATGCTTAGATTATCCAAAATACAGCTGGTTGTGGATAAATTTATTTAACTCAGAGGACATTATCACTCAGTCTCCTTGTAATTTAGACACATACACATATTCAAGTATAAATAGCAATATTCACCAGAATATTATTGTGAAATATAGATTAGGCATAAGGCAAATCTAACAAACAACTGAGAGCAGACAAATTCATTTTACTTTGCAGGTGTTAGGGCATGTTGAACTAACATAGAAATCTATATTCTATATTGATGCTAAAATGTTATTGTGTTGTTATGGATGATTACCTGAAAATAATTATCCACAGAATTAGTAGATAAATTCCCAGGTGGATCTTTACAGTCGCATATAGTCACTATGTTAGGGAATACCTATAACCTCCATAAATTCTCTCCTTATGCAGATGCGGATGTCAAAGGTAAGACAGACGGGTAACATAGTTGTTTTTGAACAAGACTTCCTGTGGATTCATCATCTACTAGTAAGTAGTGTCTTATGTAGCCTCTTAATTCCTTAAATTTATTTGTCCTCTAGTTCAATCTTCAGGAAGAGCAGCATAAAAGGCTAAAAGAAATGTTCCCAATAGAGTCCAGTTGCCGCTTGCTGCGAACCAGTCCGTCTCCTCTAATAGTCAGATGCCTTGACATTCTGTTTCCCTTTTCATATCATGCCAGTTTTTCAAGGAGATTGAAATGTAATGTTTGAAATTGAAATTGCCAGCTCAACCTAACATATCTGTAGCATTTGGAGAGAAACAAAAATCAATAAAGGTAAATATGGAGAGGCAGGAGGAGCACCTTCCTTTAGAGGAACATATTTTTTGTACTTAAAGTATAGAGTTAAAAATCTTAGGCATGTCTTTTGCTGATACATAACAATACAATATTCCAGAGATTGCATTATTTCATGGGAATAAGTATGTTTTGTTTATTTTTATAAGTAAACACTTCTTTTTCATTCAACTATCCTTCTCCCTTGGGAGCAGAGTGAAGAATTAGGTTTATAAGGAAATAGGAAAAAGAGGTTTTGCAGAATGACAAAACTACAGAAAGCATTGTTTTGAATCCACTGCTGCTTTTTTTTATTTATTTTTTTTTTAATACAAGAGAAGTCCTGCAGAGGGTCAAATAGTACTTAAGTAGCTAAGTACAGGAATTGCCCTCCAGAGCAGGTGTTCATGCTGTCTCAGCAGGCAGGAAGAGTATATGTTGCATCAAACGCAGTTTGCTCAGCGTGTGCTCACACCTCCCCTGACCCCAACACTTCCTGGCTTTGCTACCATGGAAGTCTCATGAGAGAGGAGGTGTGTTTGAAAGGAGTGTGGGTGGATCATTTCAGCAATGAGATGCTTTTGGCTGCACAAACAAATGAACAGCAGCTATTTTTTAAAACCTGGATGTTCTCCTGCCCTCATTTAAGAAAGGTCCCAACCCAGCTCCCAGCAATGCAGCTAGCAGAGCTGACTGCATGCAGTGAGCATGCTGCTGGAGTCACATCGCACCCTGACAGTTCCCAAGCTGCTTCCTCGTGTTGGTCTGACCAGGAGATTTGGCAGTATTTCTGAAGTCTTGATCCTCCTAAACAGTATCTCACCTTCTAGGAACACATCAGGAACCACATATGGCATTGAAAGGCATTCACACACCATATCAATAGATCAATAGATCCACACAAGACATCATTCAAAGCTGTTTGGTTATTCACCTACAGGGTAATAAGTGGGAAAGCAGCCTAGGTTTGGATCACTTGTGCCTGATCAATCTGTATCTGCTGTGGCTGAATGGATGTTTTCCCCTAATTCAGCAGCCTACTTTCACAAACCAACCTGCTCCATGGGGAACAGGTGTTTGGTACAGCAAGGATATGGAATAATGGAGGTTAGATTGCAAGGGAAAAGTCTTTTTCTTTCATGCCACCTGAATCTTGACTATTTTTCAAAGAGCAGGATCAGACTCAACACAAGGAGAAGTATGTAAATTTTGGATAGCTTCAAAATATATTAATCCCTAGACATAATCCTAATATTTTTAGTTGTGTTTTATTGAAGTCATTGAACTATTTTTATCATTGAATTTTATTTGACTGCAGTACTGCTAAATTTATGTGGTAATGGAGACAGAGAGTTGATGGGGAGGATAAATGGCAAAAGCTTGTCTTGATTTGAAGGTAGTTTGCATTTTTTCAGTCCTTATGATTGGGGTAACTTTGTTGTCCAAGCAAATCTTTTTGAGTCTATCATAACAATCAACTTTTATAGAGTCTTCAAATACATTTGAAATTCCCACTGAATCAAGAAAGCTGAACCAAAGCCAGCTACACTGGAAATATCCTTACTCATATCTAGTGTTATGCTGGATTTATTCATACTGCCAAGAAAAAAACTCTATTAATTTTGATCAGCTTTATACATGTGAATTTACATTTGTTCTCCAACATTCATGAAGACTACTGTCCTGCCATTGTGGAATGTGGAAAACGATCTATCAGGCTTTCAATAAACTGCAGAATATATATGTGGTTCAACCTATCTAAAATGAAATGCAGCCCTAGCAGTATGGAGAGCCCCAGCAAGGCTAGCAATAAAAGTAGATATACAGTAGCTGACATCAAATTGTTTCAAGCTTAATTCCAGAAAAGTAATAAGGTCAGGAACAGAAATACTCAGTGATGCACAGATTGATGCCATTAGATAGAAACTATGCATTGGCATGAAGCAAACACTTTTCTGTCTTGGTCTCATGGACAGACCACAAAAATATTCAGCATAATCCCCACAGATTTATAACCATTAGAGTGGACTCAGCTTAGCAGACTGCGGTCAAGAACAGTACTAAAACTAAGCTATACACACATTTATTAACAACACCATAGGGTATTGTATTACTCTCATTTTCCGAAGTGAACATAATGTATATTCCCACCAACACACAAAAGTGGCTGTTGACAGACTATGGAGAGCTGTTAATTTCTGAGAGAAGGATGTTTAAAAGTATCTCATATCACAGCTTTGTTTTGTTTTCTATATATCTGTCTATAGGAAGAAAGCAATGCATAAGGTAAATGCTGGCTGGCTCTTTTGGACATCAAAAGTATTTTCATTTTTAAATATGTGAAAAGAAATAGTTTTTTGCTTGCGAGCATTATGTGTCAACTTTTAGACACCGCTGAAAGAAAAACATCACCTTGTATCACCATTAGCAGAAATTGTAACACTTTTTGGTTTGACCTGACCAAAACCAATCAAAAATTGATGGAATATCACATCCCTAAGAATACATTCTTTTCAATTTCAGAAAGTTCTACTTCAAAAGGTTCTGTCCTGACTGCTCTTCTAACTACCACAGTTAAAGTCTGGTATAATAACACTGATTTTACTTGAACTATTTACAATTTTCAGATGAGAGAATATAGTCATTTAAAACATACAGGATATTTTAAGATAAGAGATATAAAAATTTTGCAATGAAAAAATACATCCTGGTTTACAGATATATAGTATTTTGATGAAAATATTTGGGTAAAGCATTTGTATTTTTCTGGCCTAGTTAAATGATTAGTAATAAATTAATGTCCTTGTTATTAATAGCTACACCTTAAAACCATTTTTGGAGGGGGGAACATTATACTTTCCTCTGTTTATATCCCATGTGTCTGTCCTCTGTCATTCTGTTTCTCTTTAATCTTGTTTGAGTATACGGCTCACTCGTCCTTATTTTATTGACTCAATCACAGGCACACTGTCACTTTTTATAAAACGGTCACTGCAGAATCACATCAAGCAAATTCTTGATTCTGCAGTCAGTAATTTAGTGCCTTTATGGAATTGCAATTTCAGGGCTCACTGCTTGTTTTTCTAAAATGTACTTTAGGAATTAGTTACTCCAGCCACAAATCAGTTGAATTTATGCACAGTTGTAATACAGTTTATGGCCTCATGGTACATTGCTTCAAAAACAGCAGATGTGAAATTATGATAAATATAATGAGTGTTTTTTTGCCTGATCTACTGGAGTAGAGAAGGATCTGGAGCGTGTTTACCTATCCCATACAGTACATTTAATGTCTTAGTCAGGACTCCTGACAAAGGCTGATTAATGTCCTCATCTCTTTTATTAAAGATAAGAGTAGCACTGCAGTCAGGAGATAGAAAGCACACCATAAATCTTCGTAAAATGAGCAGTCAAATAATCACTCATCAGAAATAAAATCTACATACATTAACACTCAGCCTACCATACACATAGCCATAAAAGAAAAAAAAAAAAGAAAGAAAAAAAAAAGAAAAAAGGAAAAGATAGAATAGACAGATTTCCGGAAGTTTTAATTTCAACTAGTCCTTTAAGTTTAATGTTACAGTTCCCGTAACCTGGATGCAAAAGCTGGCATTTAAAAGCACATGTGAAAGGACCAGATGCCTCGTCATTACATTAAGAGCATGAAGCAGGCAACAATTAAGCGATTCACTGGAAAGACATAATGCTGATCTATGCTAGCAATTAATCACAGAATACATTAGACAATGATGGGTGACCTACAAATTTTTGACAAAATAATTTTTCATCATGTTGGCGATTTCTTAGCCTAATATGCCTGCAAGGCACAGAGTCCAAACCTGTCATTTATTCCATCTCTCCTTGACAGGCGGCAACCTGTCTTCCAGACAAAATGAACATTATCTGTGCTCACTAGACATTTAGTGCAGGGCTTAGCTTATGACTAATGATAATAGGCAGACAGAAATGTTAGAGTCTGGAATAATGTTCTCTTTGTTAAAGAAATTTCTTGAGGTAGAATTTTTTTTCCCAAAGACATATAAAGATAAAAACTGTTTTTATCTGATTTTTAAAGCACCTTTAAAAAACAACATTTCATTTTCTCCAAAATAAACAGAAAAAGAGCATATCTTTTTTATTATTATTTTTAACTTTCACCCCATAAGAATTCAGGCAATAAATTGTTCACACAACAGGGATATGAAGTAGGAGTTTCAAAAGATAGAGGATTAGTAAACAGCCTGGCTTATTAGACATTGACTTTAACTACATTTTTTCCCAGTTGTATATAAATTAAATAGAAGAAAATAATTAATTTTTACTTTATAAAAATGTAACCAAAGAAACTACTCTTTATTTTTCAATATCTTTGGTTCAGAATGGAGACCAAATCTAATGTGATAGAAGCTATTTTAGAAATGTACAACAATGAAAATTAATGGTTTATCCACACTGAATTTTAGTCCTCATTAATACACCATCATTGTACACTTTGAGATAGCTATCCATTGGGAGAATAAAATGTAAACCAATTCATTATTTTTAGTCTTACAGTCCATAATATAGGACCCAAGTGCCAGGAGCAAGGGAGAGAGCAAACATACCACAGATTGTTTTTTTCTGTAGGGTGAAGTTTCAGAAGCAAAGTCTCGATTGAGCGCTTATTCAGTTTTCATCACACAAAGACTCCAGTCATGACATTTTGTGCTGGGTTCTGCGCAAACACATGCTAAGACACAATCAGCATCCCAGAGGATTTGGTTGAATGAACTAATCTTTTGCACCTTAGATTCAAGTTAGGCACACGTCTGGGATTTTATTAGATTCCCACTGAAGTCTCTGGCAATCTTAACTGGATGAAAACATCTGAGAGGGCAGGTTTTTGCAGCCAATGGAATTGAAAAATATATAGAGTTGGTTATAATGTCATGAGACTAATGGTGAGTTTCAATAACACATCATTGCAAACAATTCCTTCTATAAAAACTAAATTTGTATAATGTTTGGTTGTAATTTTAACCAGAAATGCATCCTCTTAAGAAACTCTTTAGGTTATTTTATCTGACAAAGGAATTTGCAAAGGCACATTTATGAATTCTGCAAAATAGAAGTTGTCTTCACATAGAACTTCATTATTGAGTAGGAAACAATCCTGCACAAATATGTTTTGCAATGACATAATTGTTATTTTATTTCAGAAGGAAAGGATGTACAACTGGACAAAACTTGTTCTATTCCATACATTGTATTCATTATTCTGGCATTCCAAAGAGTGACACAGAAGTAGTTAAGGACTACTTATATTTTGGCTAAGAATTTGGCTTTGACTGGATTGCTGTCAATTTTGTAGATTGTTACTTAAATGGCAATAAGTTATACTAACTACATGATGTCTCAAAATTCAGTGAATCAAGCGAGTTTCTTTTCCTACTTTTAAATTCCAGAGGAAGCATGTGCGAGGTATCTAGTCACCTTGTGAAAAAAGGAAACTTTTCTGTATTTTGTTTTCAAATATGTTGACTTAAACAGAATAAGTATATTACATTTTCATCTTTCTAAAATGCCAAGTATTTCCTGTTGAAGTCTGAAGGTATGCTGACTGTGAAAGCTTATACTCCAATATCCATTTAACCTTTGGAAAGCAACTTCAGCCTTCAGTGGCTTCAAACACCTGATATTTCCTCAGCATCCATTTCTTGTCTTCTAATATTATTATGGCAAAATTATCACATAATATTTTTCCCATGATATGATCTAGCACAATTTATTGATATTATTTCATCAGTTACTCTGCAAGCAACAGAAAAGAACAGACAAAAAGTACTTCAAAATCATTGCAATTTTTTTATCACTATGAGTCCAGTGACAAATTTTATTTTTGTTAACACAGTTGATCCAAATTGTTGTCCATCTCGTGATGGAAAACAAGGGAATCCTTGTTCAGTATTGCTGTCTAACAAGCTGTTATGGGTTTAGCCAGACCTAAAGTCAGGCTTTGGTAGTTTAGAGGAGGCCTTGGATGATCAGCTGACTGGAGCTGGGGCAGGCCAGCTGACAGCTCTGCCTGCCGCTGGCCAATGGTACTGCAGACCATATTCTAATGTCACAGCAAACATAAATACAGTATGGGCAGGGGCTTAGCTCAGTCCCCTTCATGACCAGCTGCTGAGCAGACCTTCTATTCATTGTGCTGGAAGTGTTAGGCCTTGCCATAGCTTCACAACTGTTTGGTTCTGGAAGTAAACATTTTTTTGTCATTAGTTTTTTCCTCCTCTCTTGCCAGATGTCCTTTTGGGGGAGTTTGTTGGGATGTGTTTGTGGGCTGAGGTGGTGGACCTCGGTGTTGTTGAGTGGGTAACTTGGCAGTTGTTGTTGTTGTTGTTGTTTTTCCACATTTGTATATATATGTGTTATATCATATTTTGGTTTTAATTTTCTCTCTTCTATGGAAAATAAAAAAAGCTTACTATTTTAAGTGTTAGTTCTAGCTTTTTTTTTCCCTCAGGGTTTTGAGGGGGCTCTCGCTCTCTCTCTCTCTGTGTTGGGCAGTTGGCATTTTGCCAGCTCAACCCAACACATAAGCTAAAACCAAACTCTCAATTGGAATCTGTCATTAAGGGACTGTCAGCACAAAAAACTTATAAAGCTGATTTCTTTGCCTTTATCAATGCTGGTGAATCCGTGTTGTAAGCTGACTCGTCAGTTTTGCACTTCCCCAAAACACATTGATATTTTATGTCATTATAGTCCTTTAAATTTACTCTAGGGGGAAGGAAGAGGGGACCCATTTTCAAATACAAATTTTATTGGTTTACTCATGTAAAAATCAGAAAATACTGACAAATGTTATCCACAGCTGCCATAACTTAATTTATTCCTTTGTAAGTACTAAACCTACTCACTAAAGGAATAAAGAGGTATAGTGTTTACAGAAAGTGATCAACTTCTAAGTAATAGTCACTTCCGGTCAAATAAAAAAGAACTTTGAGAGTTCATCTATTTGAGTGGGAACTCATGATGCAAGGCTTCAGAGACACATTAGTGTCCAAGAAAAGGGCTAAATTATGACCTCATAGGAACTGGTGTAAAAATTTCTTCCTTTTTTTTTTTTGTGGGAGGGACTTTATCTTTTTAATGATCATTTTAAACATCCAGCTTTCTTTTGCAGCAATTATAAAAATTTCCAACAGCTTTTTTTGTCTCCTTTCACTGCCACCGTTTCGAAAGGTGGAATCATTGCTTGACTCTGAATTTCCTAACTACTTCTGCTTCAAAGATTTCCTGCCTTTTGTGGAGCTAAAATCTCAAACTTTTAAAGCTGAGTAAAGCTATAGCTCACTCTAAAAAGTCTATCCACCTTCATAAAAATAAATTTTAGCCCTGAAGATTGATATGGTGTTTCTAGATCCTGATCTCTTCTTTGGTACCCTTTGATCTAACCATATGCGTGTCTATCTGTCTGTTTGTTTGTCTCTCATCTATAATACTCAAGTCTTACAGATCATAGTTAGATGTATCTAATTCAGGCACCTCTCCATCTCAATTCAGTTTTCACTTGGACACCGAAGAGCAATCCCACTTCTCGCTTACTGAAACAACATGCTTTCTGGATGGCAGCATGCTAGCCAGTTGACAATTCCCATTTTGGTGGTTGACATGATTCCATAAATATCTTTATATGATTCTGTAATACCTACCTTGCTGGCTTCCATGCATTATGAATGCTTAAAGTAATCCACTACCTTAACTGCCTCAAAATCTCAGCATATTCTGGATAGGTGCTTTCAGGCCAATAATAATGATAGCATGCAAATGGTCAAGTTTCTGATGCTATTCACCTAAGAATGATAGCTTTTGGAGGTTAATATGGATTCATTTCTCATATAATTATGAAAAATTCTTTGAAAGAAGTGATGATACGATCTTACCAGTGTTGTGCATTCTGATTATCTGAATATGAAGTAGAAAATCTTTACTAAATAATAAATTTCAATGCAGATGGAAAGAAATAAAAAAAAAATTGCTATTATTTTTCCTACTTTTACACCAACAAAAAGTAAATGCAATTTTTAATCAAAAAAGAAAAATAACCTTTACCTTCCTTAATTACTGCACAGAGATAGAATTTTAAGTACTTGGGAATTTTCAGAAAATTAAAGTAAGTTGTCAGTAACTGATGATAATGCTACAGGCCTTATTCTCAGTTTGCCAAGATTGCTGTGGGAAAGAAATTGTTACTATCTTTTCTGAATAATAAACTGCATAGCCTGGTCCCTGTCTAAGTTCTTCTGGTTGAGATTTTTCAGAGGAATGGAAAGGTGTTTAGCAAAAAAAGTTAAAGCATACCAAATTTCAGTGGGATTTTACACTTCATTCCATCTCTGACTATCATCCCATAGCTCAAAACTGCTGTTGACGTTCTAGCTAGTAACTAGGAATCCACTGTAGCTCAGAGAAGATTAGGCAAAGGGTTGTTCTCAGAGGTATTCCACGTGGAAGCCACAATCTTTTGAGGGATGCTATTCCAAGTTAAGATAAAGAGCAGCTTCATACACACTAGAGAAACCAGTAAAAACATGGTGTGAATAACCATCTACCGTACCAGGAAGAGATGAATGTCATTGCTCAGATAAGGTAAAGAGAAAAGAAATAAAATATACCTGGACAAGGATATTTGACTATGGACCAGCTGCCAAGATTCCAACAATTCTGCTCCCATGTGAACTGACGAAATTATAAAACTGCTATTACTTTCTCATTTGGTTGATCTTGTCTCAATCTCTTTCTACTGAACTCCAGCCAGCTCTTACTCATGCCTTCACCCTTTACAAAAGCTGCTTGCCCATTCAGTAGCCCTATCAGGTCAGGTGCAATAGAGCATAGGTCATCAGCAGGCTGAAATTTCAGCTCTGTGCTTTCTAGCAAGAGAATAAACCAAATAAGAGCCTTGGGAAGTCTGTATGATGAGGCTTTAGAGTAAAAAAACATTAGACTTCTTCATCAGGCTCCAATACATGCTCCAACATATGCTCAGTGTGAAAGAAATGGAGTCGTGTCACGAACACTGTTTTTGTGAGATCTCTAAGAAAGAGAGAAAAAGTCTCCTGACCGACGTGTCAAAAGCAGATGAGAGATCTCACAGAGCTGGCATAGATGCAGCCCAAGGTCCCACTATTGCTGCCATCATTATATGGCTTTTTGGTGTAGTTTCTTTCAAAACAAAGAAGGCATTTTTACAAATTGGAAAATATGTAGAGTAACAGTTTGGATTATTATAATTTGTATATTGTTGGAAGGAAAATTGCATCCTTTGTATGAATGAGGGCTTTATTAATTCTGTGTTTTCACAAGCATCATATTTTCTTGCTTTTGTCTTTATATTCATCTAACTTAGGTTGAAAAAGGAAAACAACACAGATGAAAACATAAGGATTATTTAAGGAACCCGGGAGGGTTCTGTGAAGAACAATGTAAATGCTGAATGTATAAAATCAGGCAGAGGCTAGAAGCCTATTCAGAGTGTATGCAAAAATTATATGTGCTTGTTATCATACTGGTGGAAGAGCAAATCAAGGACATCTTGTAGACTACAAAATAGCTGCAATGGCTGTAGGCCAGTCATGTCATAAACATGAACTTACAGAACCTGAACTGTCATTTATTTTATGTCAGTTCAAGTTCTTAACTTATTTATTTTCCAGACACAACTACAATGGAAACAATAAAAGAAAGACTCAACTAGCAGAGGTCTCACCTCTATTTTGTATAATTTGCTGCTTAAAAGCTTACAGAGTAAAACATGTAAATATATGCAGACCTGAGAGTAAGACCTCAGTAAGGAAATTACAGAGTATGGCTGAGGAAACTACGGGCCATAAACAAGAAAAGCACTATGGCTACTAAGCACCTAGAAACCTGCTATAAATTGTTGCAAGGTTCTGCTTCAGTGGATTTAATATTCTGGGAGAGGCTGGCTTTTAGCTACATGCAGTGGGGAATTCACTGGGGCAGGAGATCATAAGGAGTCTTCGTGTACCCAGCCCAGCTGCAGCTCTTGGTGCTGTGAATGGGGGAATCTGTCAGAGGTACAACCCAGTCTTGGCATGCATGTTTTCCTTTAGAACAGTGCGGCATGGGGAAAGAGGTATTGGAAATCTCATAATGATGCTGCTGTTATAGGTAAAATTGACCGAATTATTGAGGCCAACACCTAAAACTTAATTTTTAGTAATTTATTGCAGTAACAGTAGACAAATAATTTACCGCAGCAACTATTAGACAAATAAGCAAACAGGACATCCTAGGAAATGCCCTGGGCGACCAGCTTAGGAGCCTAGTGCTCCCAGCTAGCTCGCAAAGAGAACAAGGTATAGGCTTTGTTTTTATAGACCATGGATGTACCTCGTTTTAGCTTGATTTTTCCATTCTTAGTCTCTATTTTCAGCTAGTCCTTGCAGCTTTGGCCAGTGATCATGACTGATGTGGAAACAACAAGCCAGTGGCTAGTTCCTCTTTTTAATCCGGGTTTTTCTATTTTCGTCTATTTCTCGGCTTCATCTGTCTTGTGATCGATGTCCTCCTTCTTTTCAGGTGATCATACGGTGGTCCCAAAATAATTTTAGGCATGTCCAGTTTACATCTTTTTACTAATTTTAATCTCACATAGAAACTCCACACCCCTAATAGGAATCATAAGGTATAAGGCTTCCATATAAGACCAAGATGAAATCATCACAAGACACATCTGGGGAAATATTCCAAGACTTGTGGTTAAGCTTTGTGGTTACACAGTTAACAATTTTTAGCATACACAAAATACATTTAAAAAAGTACTTGGTTCTGCGTTTGGGCCTTGCAAAATTTCTTAAAAGCAGCAGAGCCTTAATCACAATGACATGACAAACTTTGCTTTATTAAAACCAATACAAAAACTGTATATCAAATCATCAACTCAATTTAACAAGGAAGTTTTATATTGATCACTTATCTATCACACTGCTGCCTGTAAGATTCCTACTTCAGTGTTTCCAGTGTTGAAAATGTTCAGATAAGACATGTAATCTTTTCAAGTCAGACCCTTTGTTGATGGAAATGAGCCTAAGGTCCACCAGAGCCAATTAAGGTACCTCAATTTTAAACTGTTTGTCCCTTAGCTTGTGTGAGAAATAAAGAGGGAGGGTTTGTTGTGGGAGGTGTGGAAAGAAGAGGTTTGGTTAATTAAAAGGTTCTGTGTTAATTGGTTTTTTTGAGAAAATGGGACTGGCCCTTTAAGGGGGGTGGAATTTCTCCACATGCAGGTTAGACAGGCGAAATTGGCAGGAAGTCTGTGAGGCTGCAGTCTCAGCAGGGGCGCAGGAGGCTGCTGCCGAGGGCTTGCCGCTGGTGGTAGGGCCTGATAGGGCAACTGGATGAGCCAATCAGCGTTGATGATGCAGCAAGAAATTGCCCAAAGAAGGCAGCGAAGAAGTGAGGACTTCGAATCAGAGTGAAGGGTGCCAAACATGGACTGCGGAGGGCTGGACTCCCAGAGGGGGAGAAAGGGGCGTGGCTTGAAGGAAATAAATTGGGGTGACCCCTCCCTCCTCCGTGTGCTCCCCAGTGATTTCGGTGTGGCGAGGTAGCCTGTGCGGGCAGTATTGGCCATTAAAATCCTATTTTTGCTTTGCTCCTTCAACTCGTCTCTCTAAAAATTCTTCAAGTCGAGATTTTTCTCACAGCTTGGAGGTGTTTACTACACACTTCTTCTGAGGTTCTAAATATTTTAATTTAATTTCTTAGTTAATTCTTCTCATTAAAGGAGCCCACATCGGGAAAGAATTTTGTATGCTGTGTGTTGGTGATTTTTTGCTGTTTTCTTAAGCATAGAGAATTCAAGGCAAAGAACCTTAAATGTTAAACTAATGTATAGGATGAAAGTAGAGAGGTACAGCATCAAATGTTTGAATAAGGTTGGAACCCATTGAAACAGCCACATAAAGTGGCCAGATTTGCAAATCCCCAGAGGAGGTAGTGGGAAGGAAACACTCTTAAAATGCATGGCTTGTTTCAATCAAATTTGAAGTCAGAGAAATTAGGAAAGCTCTCTCTAGTCTACATCTGGAGATAAACAGGAATAAATTCCTTTCCATCTTCAATGTTAGTGATTTTCTAGAATAATTCTGTTAGTGAACTTCATGACAATTCTCAGCACAATTTCATTTTTCTTGAGCCAAGATGATAAAAGGCTGATTAATTCTTTGCAGCTGACTCAGCATTCCCCTGATGCACACCTCTATTTACAACAGAATGAGCTGTGGTCTTTTCTTTGGCCAGAAAGAGGTAACTCTTTTCTTTCCAGTCTTTGGTCAGACCCATATGTCCTATTATTCTCCCTTTCACTTATATCATTAGAGGAAATTATGACTGTTTTTAAGTTAGAAGTTTCCAATCATCATGTCCCATCCACTAGAGGTGTACTATGCTGACCCCTCCCAATATGCATAGCGTCCTTCCTAGGAGAACCTGGACTCTGCCAGCTCAGAGCACCCTGGAGCAGGATAATACATTTATGCTAAATTTTCATTTGTATTTATTTTTCAAAGCTGCCACCGTTGCAAAAATACAACAAAAGTAATCTTTCACGTATGCCTTGTAATCAGGCTTAATGGTATCTACTGACAATCTGAGACAGTAGCTCTGGGAAAGGTGTAAAACGCCATACAAACAACACAATGCTAAATCTACAATCTAATGATATTTTAAAGTCAACTAGATTATTTGGTTACTGTTTAAAGAAAAAAAAATAGTTTATCTTATGAAGATATGCACAATTAATAATTACTAACTTGCTACGATAAGCAAGCAAAATTTGGGAGAATAAAATGCACTTCATTTTTCCACCAGCAAGATTTCTGACATTTACCTGATTCATTTCTTCCCAATTTTGATTTTAGAATACTGGACAAAGGCTTTGTCAGTTCTAACTGACATCAAAACTGACCAACTACAGGACTCTCCTGTCACAAACAAAATCTCATGAAAAATCTATTGAAGAAAAAGCAAAAGCAGCCACTAGCTGGTCAATCCAGTGAGCACTAATGTAACTTGTGACCATGATGCCCAAAGTAGCTTCAAGAAATAGGTGGATGCCTTGCACATGTTCATGCTTTTCTCACCTATTTGAATCTTCAAAAAAAACTCTAAACCTTTCCTCGTCTGAACGTGAAGGGTGAGTATTGCAATACACAGCCAAATAGAGGTCACACTGCCTAGGCCATCAGGCCCAACATACTGAGATTCCCCTCTAACATAACCAGCCTTCTTTCAAAGAAAGATTGCTTTGTGTGATGGGTTCACCCTGGCTGAATACGAGGTGCCCACCCAGCTGCTCTATCACCCCCTTTCCCAGACAGACAGGGGAGAGAGCAAGGGGGGAGGAAAAAGAAATAACACAAACTGTGGGTTGCAATAAGGCAGTTTATATTTATGCAAAAAGGATAAAACACAATGAAAGCAATGCGCACACACTCAAAGCAGAAGCCGGCAGTTAATCTCTATTTCTCATAAGCAGTGATGGTCAGCTACTCCTCTGAGAAGCAGAGCTCCAGCACACGGAACAGGTGTCAGCAGGCAGCAGGTATGGAGTATACCCTTGCTCAGTGTGGGTCAGCTGGCCTACCTGTGTCCCCTCCCAGAATCTCACCCTTGACTGAAGAAGGAATGTTACAGTGCTGCGCTCAGCAGTAACCAAAACATAAGTGTGTAATCAACACTCCTCTAGCTACCGATGCAGAGCGCAGCACTGTAAGAGTTACTAGGGGAAAAATAAATACCAGCTCAGCCAGGCTCACTACACTTCAGAAGGTTTCTTTTACATGGGAACAGATTTGCCTTCCCTTTTTACTTGTGGGGTTTGGGGTTGTTTTTGCAGACGGCATATATCCACCTACAGAAAATGCTGATATGACAGTTCTGGACTAGAATTATGGAAATCCAGCCTAGACTGAACCTCATGCCTTAGGGTGGCAAGAACAGAAGTGTCACTACTCCCTCAAAATAAATCCATATGGGTAATTTTTCATGGAAATAATGGTATGGGCCTTCAGCTGGTAACACTGGGAATGGTTCTACCAAGGTTTCAGCTTTCCCTGCTACCATCAAGTCGTTTGCAGGCACTCCTTGGCAGGGTATCTTAACACTTATAAAACAGTGCCTATGTTTTTCATCGTGACACAACTTTTTTAAATATATACTACATAAAGGTAAGGTGTATGAGTATACCATGCAACTGGACTCACAAATACTTGAAAGCAGCAAGGTATGACCAAGTGAAGCAAAGACCGGTTGATTGGATGACACTATTAACAGTTCTGAGGAATTTTATCAATAATATTCAGTCAAAATTCTATTAATAGGATACTGCCCATGTAGGATACTGAAAATCCTGTGGTTTTTACTGAAAGTAGTTGTGAGGTTATAATCTGTTCCCGTAGGAGTGACTATTGTTCTATAGGTGTTCTACAATGTTAAGGGCAATAAAAATGTGACTGTGTAAATTGCTTTTATTTCCTTTACAGAAATGTAGTGTGCGCAAAGCAATCAACTTTGATTACTTTATTTCTCTTAAAATGGATTCTCAACAAAATTTTGCAGGAAAGACATCATTTTTTTCCTAAGGGGTCTAGGTTCTCAGTGGCACAAAAGACAAGCCAATCAGACATTATGCCAGACCTACAATTACAGGATTTGTCCTAAAAAAATTCTGTAAATAATACCACATATTACACTGGACTCCTGCATATCTGAAATTCATTGTTACCCAAAACACCTACTCACTGTAATCACAGCATTGTGCATCGTGTGGGTGCACAGCATTCAGCCTGCTGAGATCTATTTCATAACTCCCAGTGCATACCAGATACCAGACTGGTAGATTATTATATCTGTGTTCTCCTACCTTTCACAGTGAATAGGTGATTTAATATACAGTAGTAGGATTAAGGCTTGATTTTTTTCTTAGGAAAGGAAAAAGGAGCATGGGCCTTAATAAACTTTTATTCATCTCCCAATCCTGATATCCTTTTCTAAAAATTTTAGACATATCCTTAGTCATCTATTCACAAGAATCAAAAATATTTTTCATTAATATAAATTAATTAAATCACCAATAGTGTACAATCACCCTCTGCACTGTATCTCAGATTAGATTGTGTTGGGGTTTTTTTATTGTTTGACATATATGTACAATGATGGTAACAGAATGCTCCTGTTGAATAGGCAAACTCTTGAATATGAAAAATATTAGAATAATTAAGGCAATGCATACAATGCTAATCCAGCTTTCTTGGGTAGATTATGATAAAGGCTTTGATTACAGGATGGCATATTTTTTCCGGGGGTCCTCTGTCTCATTCCATGCACAGGATGGACAGATGCTCAATGAGCAGTGCTCCAATATAGTTTTTGTTCTTATTGTTCCAGGGATGGCCTGAAGCCTTATTTACTGCACACTACTCAGATCTAGATATGAATTAAAAATTACTAATTTCCTCATGACTTTTTCTATAACTGTATCTGCATCATCACAAATATTTACTATTTTACTTCCACAAAACTCCTGCAATATGAGAACATGTTTCTTTATGATTTGTTTTGTAACATATAGAGAAATGAAGCACAAAGCTTAAAGTTGAAAAAATTTGTTGCATTGGATGCCCCATTTGAGATGTCTACAACTTAATACTTTGGAATGTATGGCAGAGAGCACCCCTTCATGCTGTCAGAATTGCTGCTCTCTTTCACTTATCTTGCAGCTCTTTTGTGAGTTCAGTACCAGAGTTCCAGCTTAAATGTCATAAAATGAGAAATACACAAGCAGTAGACAGATATTTAAAATCTGAGTGAAATGATTCAGTCAATGTCCTGGATCTGAGGAATTATATTATTTGTATCAGTTGTCTTATTTTTAAAATATTTTTTTTCTCTTCAGCATTTCTTCATGTCCTTCAGCACACAACCTGTATAGTCAAAGAACCAGTCTGAAGAACACAGTATGCTTCATAACATAAATCTCAACCTCCCCAGAGTAAGGCTATCTGACACACTAAATTTCTCTGATTCTTTAGAGTCCGTCAAGGAGCCCTGGGAACAGCCAAGATTTTCTGCTTCATGATTTTTTTATATTATATAAAGAACTGCCTTTAGGATGTCTTTAGGGTATCCTTACCTTTTTGGATATTTAAACCCACTCCTTCTTTGGGAATCAAGCATGCTAGTACATTGCATGAGACACAACCCCATGGAAACAGAGGGAAAACATACCCTTAATAATTGTATTATAAAATAAAGCGCATTTGATCAACTAAGATTGCACAACTAATCTTGGGCACTTCCTAATTTTTGAGTGCCTGGCTTTATAAGGCTAATTTTTATATGGGTTCTATATAATGTTTTGTAAGGCAATAGAAAAACAATCTTTTTTGTCATATGGAATCATACTGACATCAACACTGGTTTTCAAAGAGAAAGTCAGTTTTCAACCTACTCATCCGTCTCATCATCTACCAGTGCAATGGTGGGACCATGACCCATTACAAATGAGAGGGGGTTTGTGATTCTGTGGACCTTTTCTGCACTAATAAGTGTTCTGGCAGGTGCTTTGATTGTTGTTCAACAAATATTTGCTGAAAACAGAAGTCTGGAAAGGCTCAAGAATTCTGGAATTGTTTGTACACCTTGGAGGGCAAAGAGCTTTAAGGCTCAGACCTTTCTGCCTATCTACCAAGCCAAATCTCGACTTTGGGCTGTGTTTTCTCCTATTTGTCCCTGTGCCAGACTTCTGTGTTCCCCTTCTTCGTCATCTCAGTATCATCACCCTAGTATCATCAGCTTCAGATGCCTGGCTTTTTGCGCTACACATTTTATGCCAGTTCAGCTTATTTACATACAAACACCTTTCCCCTCATACTCTCCAGTCACCTTTCAAGTTATTGTTCCCCTGATTCTCAACTAAATGATGCAAGTTATTTTTTTAAAATGTGGTGGAACAAATTTCTCTCAAACTGAGAAACAACTGAGCTGGTCTTGCAAATCTTCAGGGTGGTGGGAGTGAACCTGAAAGAGACAATTCTTCAAGGAAAAGTTTATACCAATGCAATAATGTTTTGACAGAATTCTAAGCAAATGAAAACATGGTAGTCTAAAGGGAAGCATCAAAGTAACTTGGCTGCAGGCAGCACTGCTGGCTCCGCTTACCATAAATCCTTGTCCTTCCACGTAAAAAACAGGCCTAGAAATGTTGCTTTTCCATTTACAAAGAGATTGATTTGTCTCATCTGATCCAGCTTTTTTGTGTCATTTGGCACCGAAGGACCAGAAATTAGGCAAGCTTTCCCAGATGTGAATCTCTTCAGTGTGGGCTGATGTAGTGTCAGAATGTTGCAAATGAAGGAGGTGCCATGGTTGCAGCTCTGTGCAATTTGGCTATTGACAGATATTCCCTCTAGAGCCACTATCAACCTGTGTAGTGCAAAAAAAAAACCCTACAGCTGATTCAAATATTTCAAGATAACATGAAGGTATCCACAAAGTAAAGGTGCCATTATCAATTCATATGTTGTCCATCATTGTGTATGGGAATTTTCTTTTTCTGTGGAAAGTGTCGATCTAGAAATTTTCTGAAGGAATACAAGCACCCTGATGCCAAAGGTGGACCTCCTGGTCAAAAGGAATGCAATTATTCTACAATTTATGCAGAGTTTTGAATCCAGATTTACTGTGTATTGATTATATTTCTGTGTATATAACATGCGATAGAACTGGAACATCTTAGAAGAAATAATTTGAGTTTGTTCTAATCCCTAATACATGCAAAAACATGAACAGACTAGACATAGCCCTGACTCTGCTCCTCCACAGCAGTCTTGCATTGTCTTTCAACAGCTTTACATGGCAAATATAGGGAAGCCAGGGCGACCTTTCTAATTGTGCCTGAATTTATAATATAGATGCACACACAGAGCACAGGATGCCTAAACTACTTTTGGAAAAGTAAGCAAAGCAAAACAGGATTACAACTAATTCAATTTATTTGAGATGGTCCGGCAGTCATGAGTCTCCCCACAAGGCCTGTATTTGTCACCAGAAGCAGGAAACCCAAAAAGTGGCCCAACATTACCAAAAGTTACTGTTCAGGATAGGAAACATTTAAAGTAAGGCAAGGATTCCATGTGTGTTTCCCAGACACAAATTCAAGGCAGGGTATGTTCTGAAAAATTTAATGCTGACACTATGATGCTGGGGAAAATCTGTCTCTTAAGAAGTATTAAGGACATTTGAAATAATTCTGTCACCTTTTACAATACTTTTCATGTAGTTATTTTTGTGAAGTACATACACATATTGTAGGTATTTATTTGTGCTTTAGGTACCATAGTTTATTCCACCTGTCTTTCCTCTTTTTCTATAAATCCTGTGCCATATCTGCCGATCCCATAGGACGATAAAAAAGATACTAGGAACCTCTGCTAAGGTGACAATTTTCTTCTCCTTAAGTCTTGTATTGAATGTCTTGTTTACTCTTCCCTTGAGCAAGACATGTTTGTATACATCATTCTGTAGGACAATATACTAAGAAGGAAAATCACTCTCACAAAGTTGCAAATGGGAGTCTCTTTTGGCAGTATGTGTCCTTAAAAGATTGTTAAGCCAAACCACTGTTGAACAATCCTGAAGGGAAAAATATTTTATTGAGCTGTTTGCATCACTTTTATTTAGTAGCCTGAAGAAGTAAAAAAAAAAAACCAGTTATTAAAACAAATCTAATTCTCTCTTAACATCTCTCTGTGGAGAGTTAGTGAACTTCTCAGTAGATCCTGACTGACACCAGTTAATACTACCTGTTGTGACATACCTGTGCTGAGCTTGTTATGGCTTAGTCCTTGAATGATTGAGACATCTTTGAAAATCAGAAACTGTTTGCAAATTTGCTGCTTAAGACTAATTCCAGCAGGCTCTCTTCCCTATTGCTGCTCTTCATTGGAGATGTGCTCCAGAGTCCAGCTTCCTGGACCTTCAAGGGCTCTTCCTCTTTGAGGTCTTCCTCCTGCTTCTTCTTCTCCTCCTCCTCCACAGATATGTACCCATTTGCACAGTACTAATAATCTGTAGCCCTGCTTTGATGTTACTTGTCTTCGTTCTGGCAATTGGTTGATATTTATAAGTCAGCAGAATTCTTGCTGCAGAAGCCATATTATCATGGTGTCCTGCCAAGTTATGGGTATATTTGTTTATTTAGTTACTTGTTTGTTTTTAAAGTACAGTCAATACTTTTTCATGTCAACCATATACAGTCAATGACAACTATAATGAGCAATGAATCAAGACATTCAAGGCTGAGGGGAGCAACCCGTAGTCTTCTAACAGAGAAGATGAGCATCCCCTTTTAAAATAACACTCCCAAAGTAGCTTATGATCTCCTGCAGCCTACTTCAGGTTAAGTATTTATTATAATTTGTAGTTTATGCCTATGTAAGCCATGTGAGTATATAAATAGTCTGCTTACTGTTGAGATAACAATAAGTACAGTAGACACTGTAGGGAAGCTAGACTAACAGACTAC
Organism: Sakesphorus luctuosus; assembly: GCA_013396695.1. NCBI lineage: Eukaryota > Metazoa > Chordata > Aves > Passeriformes > Thamnophilidae > Sakesphorus > Sakesphorus luctuosus. Next base: position 316,370 of record VWZD01007182.1, on the reverse strand, counting down.
ATATCCTAGTCGCCACATAGTTACCCCCCACGTCTAATGGGTCAGGATTATAAACAGTCCCATCCTAGCCATATAGCAAAGATCTGTAAATATTGACTCCAGTTTTTCTCATGAACCCAACAGAAATAAATGAAGGACTTACTTTATATAGCATACAACCATCCACCTCTCTCTTGAAAATCTTTCTATAGCAATTAGACTCTGAAAGCTTAGATTTTGCAAGATTCAAAATACCTAACCCTTATTTAGAAAAATGGCTTCAGTAAATATTTAAAGTTGAGCATATAACTGCAGCTAGTAACAGCCATTTTTGTGCTCATCTTCTTAAGCATGCATGTAAGTCTCTCGATGAGTTGTATAGGAAAACTCAGAGGTTTATAGGAATGACTAAGTATGACTAAGAGTTATGACTTGAGTAAAATTGAAAGAGTGACAAATCAGGACACTGTAGATTAGAATGAACTCCAGGCCTACTTCCATTCTTTTTTCCACCTCGAAGAGCATATTCTACTAGTTTCCTCTGTCCTTCTCACTGCAGGTTTCATAAACAAAAAACCCCATACCTATTTGGCTTTATTTAAAATATCCCAATAGCTGTTCTTCCATTTCTCCTGTCTATTCAATGCAAGTGAAAACCGTAAAATGAAGTTGAGTAATTCTGGCACCAAAAGAAAGTGCAAGAGAGACACTTTTGAACAGCCAGAGGACACAAAAGCAGTGCTATATTATACTCTTTGTCATTCCAATTTTAACAATAACAATAAGTATATTAATCACCAGCACCGCTGAAGTTTTGTGTGCAATTAGCATTTCAACACCATCGCCCTTTGGTGAGGCGGAGCAGTTCGCCTCCATTGTGAGCTGCTTTTAGTTGTGGTGCAAGAATGGATGGCTCTATGATTGCATTTTGGAAACTGGTGGCAGTTCAGTTGTTAGAGGCGCACTCAAGTTTCCTTGTTTGTTTGTTTATTTGTTCCTGTACTTGTGCTTCTGCTGTGTTAACTCATGGAAATTGCTTAGGGACAGATTTAAATCAAAACAGACAGTTTCCATTTTTGCTCTGTAACTAGTAAGGTTTGTTTAAGAGGCACTGCTGCTGGAACATAAGGCATGTCTGGAATGTTTGTTTACTTGCTGTTCTGAGTACGTGCCCTTTTGTTAGGAAACAGGGCTTTCCACAGTGCAAATCTTCAGTGCCAGTGGCTGAGCCTCTTTAAATAATTAAAATAATAGTGGATTGAGATGGGTTATTCTATTTTTTTTTTAAATAAAGATGTCTGCTTAATGCAATGGCTTCAAATATTAACCTCAGGCCTTACTGGTCTTTTAAAGACCTCCACAAATTATACAAGCATACGCATGTAAATGTTTCCTAGGATTATGCCTTAGCAACTTGAAAATGTTTGTATTTCTTCTGTGTTGGGTATATTTTGCTTACCCAAGCAGACAAGGCCTTTCTGGTTAATCCTACCCAATTCTGTGATTTGCCCATCCCATGGGGATTTGGTGCATGGAGGTTATTTGTTCTATTAATCGGGAGGTTCCTAAATTCTAATCCTTGGTAAAGCACTGGATTGCCATCTGACCTTGGCAAGTCACTTGACCTCCTTTTGCCTCAGTCAATCCAGCTGGAAAATTGGGTAAAAAGCAGGACTTTACTGGAAAACAGATGCTGCATCTGAGATGAGATTCCTTTTGCAAATAATAAAGCAATGAGAGAGAAACTAAAAAGGCCACTTCTGCAAAAGGAAACTTTCTGGGCTTTACTAATCTTTGTTACATTTTTAATTTGGTAGTATCATCAAAATGCCTTGTTGAACACTATATATGCTGGCAGTTGAATGGCTGATGCAAGGGGGTTTGTTTAACTTGAAAGACCACATAGCTTTCTTCATTTAGCAATTTACATTGGCTTTTTCTGTATGTAGGAGGAATGAGGTAATGAAGAGACTAGACATGGATATCATATCTGACTGAGACAGCAACATGCCAAGGGCCAAATTCTCTGGCCTACTCTGCTCTGCTTCACTGTTCCTATGCAGGAAAATCAGAAAGAAGCAGCAGCCAGTGCTTGTCTCCTATTTGAGGAGGCAAAAATGCTTTTTTCTGAAATGTTCACTCTTGGATCAAAGGAAAAGTCTGTTCTCCTAAATTCTTCTGCTGTTGTATTCATTTTTTATTCTGAATGAATACTAATCAGTATAGTAATGATGTAATTGGTGATATCTACACAAATACATCATATTTCACTGGGCACTAGAGTATCAAATGTCTTTCTTAAAAATCTAACAGACTCCTGACATTTTGTATAGAAAACCAAATGTGGCTCAACGCAACAGCATTTACTTGAAAGTGTGACAAATGGCCAACAGAGATTAACACAATGACATGACTGGGAATGGCATCCTAATAGAGGATAGAGATAATAGATAATGAGAAGTCATGACGAACTGATCATTTGTTTCTACATATACTTTATGTATTGCGAGAAACTTGCGAGAAACTTGCAAGAAACTTCATTTCTGAGCATTATGACAATTACTATGCTCTTATTTACATTTACAAAATAATTTAGCACTTTACAGCTCTGTCTGATTTCATGGAGTTCAGTATTGCTATCATAACTTTTTGTCATGATACCTACTTAAATTACTAAACAGGGGTTAGACGTTGCTTGTAGAATGTTAAGTTCAGGAGAAGTTTTTATATCAATAGAATAATTTAAATTTGAAATAGAGAGTGGAACTCAAATGATGAAGACCCACCTAAAATGAAATTAGAATGAAATGGTAACAGGCTTTGAAAAGCAGAACTACCAAATTTCACAAAAAGTAACTGAGGAGGAATCAATTCTTCTAGATAAAGGAAGAAAACAGTTGTTAAAGGAAACAAATTTTCATACTCTTTGGGGAGTTTTGTTTTCTTTTCTACAATTCTGCTATTAGTCTTTTATTCTTGGTGGCAAATGTTTGTATTCCTTATTACTAATTCTCTCTGACAATAAGTTGGCAACTTCCTTGCAAAAAGGTGTGGTGATGTTTTAGGTCAGCCTCACCCTTAGGGGGAAAAGGGGCATAGTAAAAGTCTTTGTTTCTTGTCATATAAAATATAGAGAGGTATTTTTTCTTTTTTTTCATAAGTAAGAATTTCCATTTATTGCATAGCACACAATTCTCAAAATATACTGTGATTGAGTTCAGATTACTTTTCCATGTAGCAGGTAACCTTTAACTAGTAAATGAGTGTTATGATATGGCTTTGAATGGCATCTGCCATATCATCTTCCCATAAAGCCCCACCAAATAAGTACCAAATTAAGAATATTTCTATCACCTGTCAGCCCATGCATGAAGGCATTAAAGGAGTTACAAAATCAACTACACATTTTGAAAAGAAATGTTTCAAAGACTGAGGTGTTCTGAAGAAAAGTAGAATTCTTCTTATGGAAAATTCCAAAATTATAACACTCACTTTTATCTCAAAATAAGATAAAAATCAAAATGAGAGAATTAAAAATCTATGACTACTGTAATTAATATTATCTTATCAAGCCAAATATTTTCACTGTTTAAATAGTCTATTTCAGAATATCAGAGTGAAATGATTCATTAAAAGCTTTCCTAACAAAATCTGTAATTGCATCATAAATGGTTCTTCATCAAAGTACAATCTGTATCTGTTGTATGGACAAGCTATGTTGTATATAATACAGTGCTAGGCACTATGCAGGAGCAAAGACAGGAATAAATACTGCTTTTCTGAAGAATTTGCATTCTAAAACCAGAGACTGTGACAGACAGGAAGGAGAACAGATGCATCTTTCTTCCCCTGTCTCTTCTGATCCATGCTCATACCAGTCTCCTCTGTTCAAGTCTGCATCCAATCCAGCATGTCTTCCCACCTTTGAATTCTACATCCACTCATGAGTTATTCTCCAATTTCAGTTTCATTCAGACCTTCCACCACTGGGTAACAGACATGTGGAGAAGTGCTTCCCATCTCACTGCAGGATACCTCAGTAAAGACTATCTCATGTGCATCAGTTCTGGTGTTCTGGTATTGGATTAGTGTATAGACAGACTGTACAGTGAGAAGTTTTGCCTTTTGACAGCATTCTCTTTTTATTATTTGCTGCTTGCCTTCTTACTCCAGTGCACTGCTAGTGGCTCTTACAGGTAAATCAGAGTTTTTCTGATACTAGTTACTGGATGTGCTTTCCCACTGTATTCCTGAGCCACATGTTTGCATGTGTTTTAGAATATTTCCCTATTAGTCATTTGTTATCATCTCCCTCTTCTTGACTGAAGCTACTTTATTAAGAAGAGAAGGGGAATGTGTGAGTATGAAGATGTGAGCATGGATGATTATTCTTTCTGTGTGTTATGTGATGGCTGGGAAATATTTTAAATTTGTCAGTGAAATCCCAAGTCTCAGACTTGCATTTTTAATTGATACAAAATTATTGGAGGGGTAGTGACACCACATTTCCTTGACTGTTATTTTCTTCCGAGTTTTTTTTGGAGGTTTAGGTAGTTGCGTTGTTTTAAACGCAGATTGGACGTGGCACTGAGTGCCATGATCTAGTAAATGGATTGGAGTTGGACCAAGGGTTGGACTTGATGATCTCGGAGGTCTTTTCCAACCCAATCGATTCTATGATTCTATGATACTGATAATGTCTTCTGGTGAAAAAAATGAAAAACAGCTCAGGTTATTGTATTTTACCTGTACAGTGTCTTTAAGTGAAAGCTGACAGTGCTTGACCCTATCTGGGTCATGCTCAGAGGAATTAACCAAGCAGTGAACTCCTATTCAACTTGCCTATCTTCCTGATAACCTGACAGCATTCACTGTGTATCTGCGCAGCCTTTTGCCAAAATTCACCTTGTACTCAGAATGAGTCTCAAAGGTAAAAAAAACCCCTTCCCCATTTTCCTAGGGGGGAACACTTTATGCTTTCTTCTGGGCACATACAGAAAATAGTAACATGTTAGCAATGTCATGTTCTAAACAAAAGTCTATATTATCTCTAACTGATCCAACAGTTATTTTGGGTTTTTCTTTTATCAGTAATTCAATAATAAATACTTGATTATGTGCATACATAAAAATACACACACTCAACCAGTTTTTTTACCTATCAGGCAGATTATAGAGATATAGTCAATAAATCACATCAGGTTTCTTTTTTCTCTTTTATTTTTTTCTCTTATTTTTTTCTCTTGTACAAGCAACCAGTATATCAGTGCAGGGGAAATCTTACTGCCTGATTCAGTTAAAATTCATTCTTATGTCTCTTTTACTGTTTAGAGAATTGATGGATTTGAGGATCTTGTCCTGTCTCCTTTCCTTTTCTGGTATATTTCTATTTAAAGTTTTACTGCCTGAGAAAACACCTGTATTTAGTGTCTCTGGCTCTAGAAGTTTCACCTCCTGTGAGAAAGATGAAGGCTTCATGCAGGAAAGAAGCAGATAATGGCTACCTCACACTGGTTGTCTGTAATGCTTAATTCTTAGGACCTCAAGCAGTACTTGGAGAAGCAAGTGGACTAGCCATGGGATCAAGCCTTTATGCAAAGATCTCCCAAGATTCCCTAGAGGAATATGAGAATAATGTTCAAAGCAAAAGACTCATTTTGGTGTTACTGCTTTTATTAAGATTTCTTTTTAGCATTCATATCTTACCTTTCTTAAAATTGCCTCCACTGGTACCACAAGAGACATGAAAAGAATAGCATCCTTTTCACCCAGCTCCCCAAATGTATTTTGGGACAAGCTGTAGTGATTACAGAGGCAACATCATGTGAGTATTAGCATGATTAGGCTGCCCTGTCTTAGATATTGTGCTGTTCCCAGTACTCTGAAGCCTATATATTCCTGGCAGTTGCCCTGTGAAGGAAGTAGTTTGTGTGTTGATGGATACCATGCAAATTATTCTGTCTGAAGGAGCTCTTGCACAATCAACCTATTTGAGAGGAGAAAAAAATAGATTCCCTCTGTCTGTGTAATGCTGTCACTCAAACCACACCTAAATATCAGTAGGAGACTGAAAGTTTGGGAAATTGTTGGTTTTGGCTAGCAATTACTGTGCAGTATACAGCCAAATCCTGAGCTCAGTGGCATGAGGATAAATCAAAAACTCAGCTGAATATTCCAGTTTTACACCAAAGTACTGTAGTCAGAATGACCTAACTGCACACACTACCATCTAAGACAAAGAAAAGCACTCTAAAATTATTTGTCTAAATGCTTACGAAATTTTGAGTGGTGTCTGCTTTGCATGCTTTTCATTACTATTTACGACTATTTAAAGAAAGCTACCACTGTTGTCAAAGCAAATTAATTGTTCTTTGAAAATCAGTCTTCCTTTTTTTAAGGTGTATACTGTATATCCTCACACATTTTTTTGCTGGTGATGGTTTGACACATTTTTATCTCCTTGAACAACAAAGCCATGTATAATTCCATGCTATTGTCTTTTAAGATATGAGGGGGGGAACATAATTTACAACACAAATATATTAGGTTTTCTATAAAAAGCATCACATGTATTGATCAAAATGACTTTCTTTACAATATTTGATGCTCAAAAGAGAACTAATTGTATTACACATTATAAGTGTATATTTTCCCATTCAAGCTGTGCCAAACAGGAAAATTGACAAGAAAGCATCTACACTGAAGTCACACACCTCCAAGTTGTAATCAGATAACAGTCTCTTTATACTGAGGAATATTATCCTAAAGTAGCTTTTCAGATATCTTTTAATAGGAGTTTGGAGTGTCTTTATTGATCTTTATGAATATTAGAAACACCTTCACATACATCTTGCATTTGCCTACCTCTTAGTTTCCAGATATATTTGTTAAGAATATACAGTCTTTGCGTATAATGAAACTGTTACTCATATAATTCAAAAACCTAAAGTAGGACAGTTAATCTAAAGCATATCCATATATACTTATAAACAGTACAGGATGAAAACAAAATTGTCATGTATTCATACACAGCATATATATTCTATAATAAACTCTTCCTAATCAGTTGTGCACTTTATAAAACAATGTAAGATAAATGACAATGCTGTCATTTGTGTATTCTCCCTCAGTTCTCTAATGGAAAGCTTTTTTTTTTTCCTTGCCAACTCATTCCTGACAATGTTAATGATTCACTATAAAGCAGTTTCTGTGCTATGATTTGTGACATTCAGGCTGGTTAGATGGGAGGACTAGGCAGGTTTCTGGGGAGTGTTTTGGATGCAGAAATGCCTTGAAGATAGCACTTTATTATATTTAGGACAAGTATGACATCCCACTTCAAGGAAAAGGCCCCTATACATATTGAGAAGGGATTTCTGTGGTTTAAGTGGGGAGGAGAAGGTTAGTTTAAAAGAATGCCTCTGTGTTTTTTGAGACGACATAAAGATAGGAGGTAGAGAAATGGAGGCAGGAGGCAGAAGGATTATGGATAATGGAAGAATTTTGCCTGAGGGTATGTGCCTGCTTTGCCTATTCCTGTATAACTAGAATATTTATAATTCAAATACTTATCTTTAATAATTAAAAATGAAGGAATATTAAAGACAAAAGGTAGAGAATATTATGTACACATATGTAGGCATCATGCATTAAATCCCCACACTTGCAAAATATAGCAAGAGGTAGATTTAAAAGAGGTTAAAAAGTGAATATTTTAAAATGTCTCAAGAAAAGAATTTCTAATTCACTCCAGTTCTGCCAGAAGTGATACCCTTTACTTCTTATTTCTACACATAACTAGACATAGAAAGAGCTACTAAAAATACACTGCATGGTGGCTTGACATCAGCACATCAACAATTAAAAAGTGGATACAAATATTTCAGGTTTTCACAACCTTAAAAGTTTTGCTCATGATTAATGAAAGCATTAGATTTGCCAGGGCAATTGCATTTTGCTTTTACAGGACATTTAGTTATGTAGCTTAAGTAAGCTGCTAGTTGCAACGGAATGTAATATTCTACCACATTCAGTAACACCCTCTGATCTGCCTTCTACAGACAGCAGAGAAACAAAGAAAAACAGCCATTGCTGTGGATAGAGAAGAGTGTTTGAAAAGAGAAAGAGACCTCAAATATGCCCCTAGGTATTGTGAAGCTTTCAATTACAAGAAGAAAAACAATACAAAGGCTGCAACAAATAATTTATAATGAGAAAATTATGCAAACAAATAATAACAGAAATTAATCCATTATCTTTGAATAATGTGGAAGATGTAATTTCAAATATAAATTAGCACAACCAAATCAAAAAGGCTATGACTGAGCATATTTCAGAAACAGAAATCTTGGACATCAAAATATGAGTAAATCAAAGATTGAAGTAAAATTCTTCACTAAGGGTAAAGTAGTTCAATTTTGAAGTATGTTGCTTTTATGAAATTGAATTTATGGATGATAGCTTAAATTAATGCTTGAAAATCAGAGGTGTTAATATTTACACCTTTCCTCATTACAGCAAGGAAAAGACTAATGAAGAATTAGACATCCAAGTCTCTGCTCTTGCATCACACAGAGTAATCTTTGGCTGAACATTATTGCAACCTTAAAATAATAAGAGCTATTATTTTATGTGTGTATATATATATAATGTAAGTTTTAAAATGGATGCACACCTGATGAGAAGTTTAATATATTTATGCTGTAATATATTTATGCTGATACCAAATTACAATTAATGAATAAGACTAATGAAATTATTATTCAAAATGGAAGAACTTGTCCATAATCTAAAAATATATATCAGTGTTTAGGCTGATCATGTTATAGCCTTGTGGCTTTTAATAGATATCTGAAATATTACAGATCAAATAAACATCCATGAAGATCACTGTTTTTAAAGTGTCCAAACAAGACTTTTTTAATGTGGGGGGTTGGGGTTTATTTTGAATGGGGGATTTTTTTGGTTTTGTTTTGATTTTTTTCTGAAAAATATCAGGATGTGAACCACCACCTATCCCAGTCAATGAGGTACTCTCATTGACTTCACTCAGTTTTACAGTTGGCTCATTGGATAGAAAAACAAGTGAAAAAATCCTATATCATTTTAGGACTTACTGTGCAAGTCAAAATTCTCTGGAAAAGGCATGTGTCAGTAATAAGGGAATACAATGCCATCTGTATTGTCGATTCAATGCCAAAGTGACAAGGCTTTGTGTATGGTTGGGAGTTGCAATACAGAATGCAGTACTAGTGAGGTTAGTGGCAACTAATCAGTCATGGAGTGGACCGGGGACATTGAATTTGCTAGCCTGTTATCAGGATCCTGAATTTATCCTGTCTTTACCTCGCATCCACTGTGGCAGAGGCTCAAGGCAAGCAAAGGATAGGTTGGCTTCTGACTTTGCCCACATCCTGTCAACACAGGTTGATGATGATGAGTAATAGATGGGAAAGATACGTGATGCTTAATTAATTACACTTGACTACTGTGCTTTTATTTATTTATTTTATTTTGCTGTACACATTTTAAGTTTCTAGTAATTGCAAGCTTTATTTTTTGAGTGTGCTTTTCTGAAGGAGACCTGTTGAAAGCAATTTTATACTAGTTTATCCAAATGTGGATGCTACCTGTTTATGAGCTTTGTATTATGGGAGTGGTGTATTTGGAGGTTTGCACTTAAATTTAAACTCCATTTCTTCATTTATGCATGTCTGTTCATTTGAAAAGCCATTATTACAAAGGAAAGGAAAGTATTTTTTGACAAATTGATGTAGAACAATATAACAGCTCGAGTAGATCACAAATGAGAATTTGTTAGACCACAGGGTATTGTTTGATCCAAACACAGCCTAGCTTCCTTTACTGAATTTGTGTCTGTCTAGTCAATATATTCATCAGCCTTTCCATGTTTCATTCCATCTACTCTTCAGCCTTGAGAGGTACCTCTAATCTTCCTTCTTTCCTACTACTTTTTCAAACATACCATCTTTGCCATAAGGCAAAGTCACTGCAGAGCTTCACTTTCATGGCTGTTCCAACATGCACCTACAAATTGGAAAAAAAGAAAATTAAACCCCAGAAAAATAATAAGGAAAAGAATTGAGTTTGGGGTATTGAGGTAAAAAGAAGGTCAAGTCCAAACAAATCCGCTCATCCCAATAGACAAACCTGTTTGGCCTACCCTCACCTTATTCTTTTTTTTTTTAATTAGTCAAAATATTAATGACAATATAATGTCCAGAATAAAAAACAGAAGAAAATTAGCCTCTATCAGAATGCATACAGGAGAAAGACAGGAGGTGAGGCAGTGTATCCATGAGTGGAGTGAGCATCTACCTTGTCAACCAGCTCATGACGTGGACCTATTTGGATGCTTGAAAAGTGAGCATTTAGTAGCACGCAAGTGACTTTACCAGTGCCCCATAGGATTTCAGTGGAGTGACAGAGCAGAGAAGATGAGCTGTGGACTGCAATTTCTGTGGACTCTAAGTTTGTATTCAGGAGATTTATAAACTGCTGGTAAGCAGCTGGTAGCACTGGAACAAAAATTATTGCTCATCTCAAAATTCTGTATTCTTGACCTGCAAAACCTGTGGTCCTGTGAGTATTAAACACTGTAAAAATTGCCTTCTGAAAAATGCAGTATTTGTCTATGTGAACCTTTTCCTAAGCTTGATGGCCACTTTGTAACATGCACTTATGATAGACAAAGAGAAGATAATAAGTTATTTTTGATGGTGAATAGCATAGCTGCTGACTGAAGATTATCATGCTCAACTCTTAAAGTTCTCTTATAATTATAACATGGAAAACAACTTCCTCTTAAATTATTAAAGATGCAGAAAGTGGTAGCCTGTGTGAGTTCACTCAACTACAGGTTCTCAGATATCTTCTAAATGACCAACTGAGGGGACTGACACTTATGAGGATGTTAAAAAGCCTTCACTGAGATGGATGCAGTCTGTTTCTGGAATTCCTCTTTGATATTATCTCATCCTTTTTCCTTCACGTCATGCTACTGGGTAGAGAATAGATGATATGTATTATAAACACTTCATAAGGCATTGAAAATCTTGAAAGTCAAGTACCTCCAATGAGAGACACTCCAGACCATGAAGGTAAATTGCTGAATTTTGGATTTGCATCCTCATTTTTCTAGTACAGCTGCTGCAAATGTTTGATCTACACTCATCAAAACAGTTTGGTCCAGTAATGTGTCAATGCCTCCAGCTGCTTCCCATGGCCTAGTAGTAGTAAATATTTTCATGCATATGAATATCACCTCAGAAATGAACAAGAATCTTGGCATAGTCCTCCGATTATCCAACTGCATGTATGAAGGTAATCTTTAGTTTGGCAAAGAAGAGAAGGGATCTGCTATGTCTGTACTTGAACTGAGCTCATGAGAACTGGAAGCAGGGAGAAAATTCTATCACTATACAATTCTGTAAAATGCAGAAATGAATAGATAGTAAGAAGGTAGATGGCCCAGAAGGCACAGATACAGGTAAGGAGTTTACTAACCAGCTATTTATAGATTGGTCCAGGTACTCCTAGCAAATTGCATCCAACCTGCAAAACAAATTCAATTCCCCCACACTTTCAGGAGAGCTGGTCTGCTCAGACTTAGTGAATAGGACTGTGGCATATATAAGGGTAGAGGGTAGGAGAGTATGGGTACCTACATATGCATAGACAGATCCTCAGTTCATACACCAAATTTTATGCCAGAAACCACTGATGTCTAGAATAAAAATGAAGGAAATTGGCAGGACATCATGGATTCCAAGATATTTATAAACTTGGAAAGTTTTAACAATGTAAAGCTGTGTTAAGATGGAGCCAACTGCTGAGAATGCTGGCAGCCTGGAAGCTAAAAAGTTCTGTATGTGCATCTATAGTTATGTTTGAGCATGTTTCAGCATATTTGTGCGGTTCTTGTAATATACAAAAACTCAGAGCATATCTCTCAATCTGTGAAGAGCCAAGTCCATTGTTGCCTTTTGGTATTAGATTTCCATTTTTCCTTTTCACCATCCCACACCCGAACTCTTCATTAGTGCTGTGTTTTTTGTATAGAAATTCAAATTATCTAAAAAGTGCATGTTGACCAACATAAGGTAATAGCTCTTTCACAACTCCTGCATCACTTTTTCTTGATCAAGAGAAGAAAATTCCAAGCTCTTAAATTGATGACAATTCTTGAATATTATTATAACATTTAACCCAACTTCTAAAAATAAATGCTAGAAAACAGCTGAGTAATCATGGAAGCCTGTCCAACAGACAGCATAGACACACACATTCATGATCTTCCATGTGGTGACAAACCTGCTGAAGTAGCTCAGAAGGCTTTACATTTGCATCTAAAGCGATGTTGCCCACGGCTAGAACACAGTGTATATGCTCAAACATGCAACTTTCATTCAAAACAGAATGTGTGTAAAGAATTAAGACATCAAGACACATAAAAAAAAAATTTAAAATATTTCATTTCCTAATTGCCAATGCCAGTCTGAGTAATAAACAAAATGTGTTAGATACACTGATTTATAGAGAGCAATTATATATGATTATATGATTAGTACCACATCCAATGGAATGATTCATATCACTGGAATGTTAAAATCACTGGCAATATACTGTTAGGAAAAAGAAGGAAACTACAGAGCAAGCAGTGGATAATGTACACTAAAGATAGCGTTAGCTGCTCTGAAATTATTGACAAAGTAAAAGAAAAAAAAAGATTTGGAATGCTTATTGATCAACGTATTAAATGATAAATGATGAGATGGAGTAGCGATGCAGTAGTTAGCACCAGGCCACCAGACAGAATGTAGGAAGAGAATTAACAGCTCTTTAAAAATCTGAAATGACTAGGTAGAAAAATTGCATTGTGAGGATGCTAATCAGGAATTATATACAGGAAATTTTACCCAGTCTGAAAACTCTGGAAAAGTTTCAAATTAGAGAATTGTTTAAGGAAATTCAAGTAAGTTGTAGAAGAAACTTTGTTCTTATGGATACTGAATAATTTCCCAACAGTTATCAAGGTAGGTAGTGGGCACAGTATAACTTCCTTTTATGAACAAACAAGCTACAGTCCCATTCAGAAGTGAAATAACCAGAAGTCTTTTAAGAGTGATATATCAGATTGCATGTTTCTTTCCATCTTGTCTTGTCTCTGTTTGAGCTAGAGGCTCACAGCTCTTGCTGATTTCAGAACTCAGTAGGAACTAAGAACTGAGAAACACTTTATATGTATGGCTCGGCTTCGGGAATGAAGCTTTGGGCAGGGCTCTCCCCACGTGGATGTGCCCTTCCAGCCTGTGCGGTGGATGTTTTAGGTGAGGCACAGCATATGCAGAACTGTCCCCACCCTTTAACTCCTGAGGTTCATCTGCCACGGCCTAATGAGCTTGGACGGTGACAGTGACATCCTCAGGCCTAGAACCTACAGCCCCCAGTATTCCCAGGAGGTCTCCCATCCAAGTACTAACAGGGCCTGAGCCTGCTTAGCTTCCAAGATCTGACAGGATCAGGCGATCTCACGGCTCATTGTTTATGGTACTGGACGAACCCTGCTATGTGATATTGAAACCTCTTCATTTATTACTCACACTGAAGGTGGCTGATCCCTGGTGCAGGAGATATACACACATACAGTCAAACCCAGCTTTGAACAGATTTGAGAGGAATCAGGGGTTTGAAAGAAAGCTGCGAAAGCTATTGGAGACCTGTTTAAAAATAGTTTATGGATTACTTAAAAAGAAAAAAAAACCAAGGAAGGAACAAAGGAAGCAAGCAAGAGACCAAGATGGCAAGAAAGTGAGGAGAGAGAGAAGGAGAGAAAGGAAGGAAGGAAGAAGAAAAGAAAAGAAAAAAGATGACACTGATTATAGTGAATAAAAAACAACAGTAGAATTCAAATAACTGAAATAGCTAAGATCTCTATCTCCAATGTTGTTCATAAAAATATTTCTGTTGGTTTTGTAGTATATCAGAAAAAAGAGTACCTAGCGATGATGGATGTGTACCACGCAGCAAATGTGAAATTATCAGTCTGCAGAAGAGGAAGAAGCATTCAACAAACATTTACGTTCTGGAAAGATGATACTTTTGTATTTCATAGAGAAGAAATAATATTCATTGGGAACAATAGGGAGGACATTAAAAAGCAGCTATCAAATACTTTTAGATCTATGAGGTTGGCTAAGCTTACTCCAAAAATGTTGTCTTAGAAAACTCCACAAAAAAATGCTATTGGCTTTTAACAAATTTTAAAAAGAAAAGTCTGCATGGCTTTAGCCTACACCTCTGACATGAATCCTGAATTCAGGAATGGTAGGAATGTGATGTAACTGGTGAAGAATTGAGGGCGATAGCGTAATTCAGAGGAATGTGGTTGTGAGGAAAACACTCAGTTTCATCTTGTTTGGTGACAGTATTACAGGTTTGATTGTTAAATATACCTGCATCTGTTGTAATCAAAATAATTTGTTTGCTTAGTGAAGAGAAAATGTAACAGATTACTAGATACAAGGAACAACACAAAGATATTCTTAATAATAGAAAGTATTTTAGCCCAACATAGAAAGGCATAGTCTGAGCACTTTGAAGATGATGTTATGTAAACTTCCATTAAAAATACATATTAAAAGCTATGTTGCTTAAGCTGTGGAACTGTCTATCAGGATATAGTGAACTCTTATTATTTGCAGTCCTCAAAACAGTGTGTCTCCCAAATACCGAGTAACTTAAAGAGAAATTATGAGCATATTGAAAAGTTAGGTGGCACCTTTGTTCATTGTCATGTCTTATGGCCCTAAAATCTGCCAAAGTTTCTGTTAAAGCAAAAGGAATTTTGCCATCTACTTCAGTAGGAATAGTTCTACATGAATAACCTCAAATAAGAATAATAATTTAGGATTATCTGAGGTAGAGCTAATGGCGAAATATTGAGGGTTTGGATTTTGAAATACATAAATTTATTTCAGAAATTAAACTGTGTTCATATTTAAGACATATTATTATTTACAAGCTACTGACTTCTCAATAGCAAGACCTCTTAGTAGAAATAAAAATATCTATTAAAGATAGAGAAAAAGGCAGCCTCAGTGCACAAGAAATTTAAACCCACTTTGAACAGAACAATAGAAAATATACAACCAAGTATAATCCTGTACCAGCATCAGGGAGTGGGCAATATATCTACTAAACAAGGGGCCAAGGTGTCTGCATCAATGCAGATGAACCCTGGTATCTCATACTTGTGACTTACCTGTATTTCCATGCTCTAACACTCATGTGTCACAACCTCACAGACCAGAAGATATAGTCAACAAAATGCACTCAAAATATTTACTTCAACATACATTCTCTCACTGAATGTTTCCCAAATTTAACAGCGTTTGATAAGGCGTTCTAATTCCAATAGTTCTGTAACTTCAGAATTCAATGTTGACACAGGGTCATCCACTGGGCTATACAGCCATTCTTATCAAACACAGGAAATCTTTTATTCCCTTCTTAAACCTATCAGCACTCTCAGAAAACACTGTATGTGTTTTTGTAGTGCATTTAACTAACATTTTATCCTGACTTTCTTTTAATAATAGTTATGGAAGTAGTGGTTGCTCTGTGCTAAATTACAGACCACTGTTTGAAGGAAATCTCTCTACCTAGGGATTCTTCCCACTTCTTCATATATTTGCATTTATCTTCCAAATCTATTTTAATGAGCTCTATATAAAAATGAGAGCTCATACTTCTTGAGCCTGATGAACGGGTAATTACTGTTTTGATTCCCATGAGAGGTCTTTGAAAACCTGTCTTGTCATGGAAGTTAAGGGCATAATGTTTTAATTGTAGGTAGGAGAGAGAGGGTAGTGCTTAAGCTGAATATTCTACCCTGTAACTATTGTCCAAAATATCTTTACACAAATGACCTATCAATTCTGATACAGCTTTCATTTGTATGTTAAAGTGAGGTAAGATTTTTCTGCCAGTGACTCTTGATTATTCTGTTTCTCTGCTAAACTAAGAGCTGGTTTTAATATTTCTCTGCTTCATGGGTTTTGACTCCAATAGAAAGTAGTATGCCCTATGGATCAAAATTTAGGTCCATATTTAATTGATTATCCTATGGAAATTAACAGGAACACCTAGATGAATAAGGGTAGGAGAAAATTACTCTTCTCAACCTATGTTTTGGTGTCAATGAGCTACATTCAGGTGAAAATCTGATTCCTTTACTTCCAGTTCAAAAGTGCCATGGGATTCTTATGCTGCTGGATATCAGATCCAAAGATGACAGTTCCAAGAATCTACGCCCTTCTCTAGCTATTAGACAGATGATGTAGTGGGTGCACCCATGGGTAATGGGTACACCAAATTCTGCCTGCTCAGAAGTTCAGCATCCCTTGGAGCATTAGTGCAATGGGACAATTCTGTATAGCAATAGTAATGGCAGAGGAGTAGAGTTCAAAATTTCCACAGCAAATAAATCTGACCAGAATTGTTTCAATTCCATTTTTTCATACTAAAAAAAAAAAAATTAAAAAAAACCAACAAACAACAACAACAAAAGAAACCTGGGAACAGAAACCTGGATTTGGAGGCTCAGCCTGGAAGGTGAGAAGCCTCCATCTGAACCAAGCATGTGTGACCTACCTCCTTGAAGAGCAGCTGCAAGTGGGGACTCCTACAGTCAATTTTTTTAGCTATCAGTTCTGGAATTGATTGTTTTAACTTCTAGTTTCTTGAAACCACATTGTATCACCTCTAGTTTTGTGCAAATTAAAATAAATAAAACAAACTAAGGATCCATGTCAAGTGCATGACACATGCTTAAGTGCCAAAATGCATCAATCCATTTAACCCTTTATAAAGAATAAAACAACTGATATTTATTTAAATTCCTGTTTCACTTCAAAATGTATCTATTTTTAATTTTTGAGGGAAAAAACCCTTTTCTTTAAAGAAAAGTGAAACAAAATGTTTTTTCTAAGATTAAAAGAAACCTTTTCAGTAATCCAAAATGAATGTTTTTCAGTTTGCATTTCAGAAAGAGAAGAAATAATAATTTAGCTTTAGGTTTATCCAACAAGTATATATTTTTTTTTAACATCAAACAAAAAAGTAATTTTATTTGCTCAGTTCTGTACACACATACAAATGGAACCTGTGGGGGAGACAGGTGCTCAGCATCTTTGAAAATCAGGCCATTAAAGTAATAATTTTATCCTATTGATCTTAAGGTAAAGGAAATTGTACAATGAACTTATTTAGAGATGATACCAAAATAGGAAGGAGTGGAAATAGCAAACATCAGAGAAGCTTAGAAAGCATTAAAATGAACACAATTTAATGTGAACAACTGTAAAATAATACACATGGAAGAAAATACTATCTGGCATAAAATCAAAGGAACATTCTACAGGAAGAACAGTAATGTGGAAAAGATTTGGGGTGAGAGATAAGAATATATTGGACATGAGGTTCTAATTTAATGACGTTACACAAGTAGTAGATTTATCCATGAAAACAGATATGAATTAAGATTTTGATTTGCCTATTGCTAATGGTTGATGTGGTGTTATCCTTCTTATCATTAGCCAAATTCCATGCTATTTGGAGAAGTGAATTTAATCAGAATATCCTTAATTTATTTTTCATTATCTTTTTGTAAATAAATTTGGCTGCTATTTATGTTCAGTATGCACAGCAAGTGTCTTAGAGACAGTCCAGGAAATGATGACAGAAATAAGTATTACAAGGTGTGATCTATTTTGTGAGAGGCTAAGGGTGCTTCATGGTTAGAGCTTAAGGAAAAGAAATTATGATTAGAGTCTGTAAACATTTAAATGGCAATAGTCCAAAAGGAGGGAGAGATGAGTAACTGAGGTTGGAAATGGCAAGTTAAGAAACAATAAACTTGAAAGGGGATAGCAATGTGCACTTAAAAATTAAAAGCAAAATGCAAATCACAAGGACAATGAGATGAAGGGAAAATTTACCCTAGACGTAGTTAATGCATCATGTCTACATGTGCTTTAAAGGAGATTAGATAAAATCTCAAAGGCATTTACAGAAGACAAGCTTTACACCTAGGTCATTGAACTGTTATACCTGGATGATCTTTTCCATTTGTTGCAAACTCAAAATAGTTTATGTTTTGCTGCACTTCTTTTACTAAGTTTCTATTCATTTTTGTATTTGCAAGGCTGGCAAGAAGGTGGGTAGTACTTCGTTAATATTTTTCCAGTTCAAGATGGTAATGCTTGACCTGGAAAAATGGAACAGCTGGCAAGCTGTTTTATTATTTTATTGGGTTTGGCATTTCTGCTATGATGTTCAGATACATCCTTGACCAAGCACAACCAGCAAGTGTCTGAAACCTCCAAGTTTCAGACTGAGAGTTCCAGAACCTTGATGTTTTTCTTAATGAGTGTTTCAGTTAATGAATCATTCTGCACAAAAGAAATCTTCCAGAGCTTCTTCAGATGCAATAATGCAGCTCAGAATCAGTTGGTTTTCATTTCACAGCTTCAAGAGCTTTCCTGCAACAGTACATGGGTTTTTTATTTACAAATGAATATTGAGTTTCTGAAGAACAGAATGACAGTCTCAGATAAAAATTAAAAATAAAGTAAGAAAAATTCTTCAGGTTTCTTCCTCAGCACACTCCTGCTCAATCCAAGCCTTGCCTGCAGGGATTTTAAGATAGAAATCACATGGCTAACATTAAAATCTTGTTAAAGGATTAGGGGCCGCATCCTAAACCAGGGTAAATTGAATACAGCTCCATTGACTTCAGCAGAGCTTTACCCTTTAACATCACTTTAGGATCTGACCATAAAAATGTCTTGAGCTGGTTTATACAAGGATGGATAAGTACATTCATATTTGATTTCTGGTTCCAAGTCTTCTTGACCTGTTATAGTTGTCTAGTTCTTGATAAACTGAAATAAAAAATGACATGTAGAGTATAACACCTGAAAGTGCCTTGTAAGATAGGAAATGCAAGAAGGAAACTTGCCAATCAACATCAAGTTGCTTCATTTTCGTCCATTATGCCACACATTTTTATTGTACGTGCATACACTTTTTTTTACAAAACTATTACACTACTTTGTGTATTGGTCGTAATGAGTATCCTGTTCTTTATTTCCTTTTATCTTTTCTACTCCATGTGTGGGTCTCTGCCTAATGTACATTACTGCTATTCAAACCCTACATGAAATACACAAATTATTCATGTCTTCATGAGCTTTTCCATAGTGACTCATTAATTATTTTTTTGGCATCATATGAGAAAAATATTGTAATTCCCTTTCCACAGATGAGAGAACTGCGACACCAAAGGAGCGCGTCCAGTTTTGGGCCACAAAGCAGATCAGCAGCAGACCCAAAGGTTCTGATTCTCAGGTTATATTTCTTTCTTGCCAAAAGGAGATGTCTAGGCATATTCACAGCTTCCAGTATGTACACTGGCAGTTATTAAAGCTATTCCAAAAGTCAAAACCAAAATACTGCAATGAGGGCACTCAACTAATGAAAAACACAGTGGTCACTTGTAAAATTATTATCTTAATTATCTGCACAATTATTTTACAGAATTTCTGAAATAGCAACAAATATAAACTTTTCAGACTCTACAGCTAACCACATGATCATACTTTGAGTCCATGAAATCTCTTATTTTATACAACTTTTTTCTCTATATAGAACGTGATATGGGGCTTCCAGCAACAGGTCTCTTTGCAGCATGAGGAATCTTTGACAAGTACCTGGGCTTGTCATTTTGGAGGTCTGAAGATAATGTAAATTTTTCATTGTTGATGAAATTTGTGTTTTCATAGAATCATAGAATCATAAAATCGATTGGGTTGGAAAAGACCTCCAAGATCATCAAGTCCAACCCTTGGTCCAACTCCAGTCCATTTACTAGATCATGGCTCTCAGTGCCACATCCAATCTGCCTTTAAAAATCTCCAGGGATGGTGAATCCACCACCTCTCTGGGCAGCCCATTCCAATGCCTGATTACTCTCTCTGTGAAGAATTTTTTTCTGATCTCCAACTTAAATTTCCCCTGGCAGAGCTTGAGCCTGTGCCCCCTTGTCCTATTGCCTGCTTTAAAACTATATCCAGAATTTCTGAGTTTCTGGACTGTGACACCGTCTTGCAAAAAGTAAGAAACAATGTGTAAACAACCTTGCTTGTATACTGGAGCCTCAGATCTTTCTATATAGGTAAGTTTCATCCTACTTCCTTAATATGATGCAGTAATAATATGCAGTGTAAGAGGAGATACTCAGGACAGCCGATTTCACAGTTTATCAGACACACTTAAAGAAATATTTGGTTTGGTTTTTTCTGAAAACTTGGTTAAGAACTGATGTATCTAAAAGCTTTTTCTTTATTTAAAATGTATTTATTTATACAAGCAAATTACATCATATGGAAACAAGTTTTGCAGACTTTTTATCTCAATATTTTATTTTTGCTATGATAACAAAATGTACAGTCCCAGAACTCTTCTGCTTGCAATAGACTCATTTAATATTGTTCATTATGAGGTATTGACATTTCTGAGGCAGAGATTGAAAAGTGTCTCTGCAAGTGTAACCAGAGGACTTGTTCACTCATTTGATCACTCTTGAATGGATCCACCAAGACCCCATTTTGTCTTAGCCTCCTCATCAGAGTTTTTTGTAAGCAATTGAAAGGGACAGAGGTATATTTAAAGACAAGGTTGCAACTCTTTTTCACGCAAGAATATGATCTCTCCTAAGTTAGGAGTATGAGAGTGCCGAACATCATAAGAAAGGCTGTGTTTACAGTACTTTTGGCTGCAACTAGAACTGAAAATGTCAGAAGATCCAAGAGGATGCATGTGCTTGGGAAATTTTTAGTCCAAAGCTAGCTTCAGGACTTTTTCAAAAAAACTTTGCGGTAAGCAGATGAACTTTGAATACTTACTGCAAGGTTGAAGCTGGGAGACTAGAAGCTAGGTTAAAATCTTTGGTCAGACTGATCTCACCAGTACAAGACTACCAATCTGAAGTAAACTGCAGATTTAGCTGTTATATGGTAATGCATTTTCTCCAGATGTTGCATTTCAGCAATGACTTTCTCTAGGTATTGGATTTTCAAAAGGGATATTCAGGAGATTTCTACACAGAGCTCTACTTAAGACAGGAATCTTCTAATCTACCAATTCAGATTTTTTTTTTTAATTCTAAACCTTTTGAAAGGAAAGTCACATGAGACAGCAAATATGTTGTACCCCTCAGACAGAGTAAATAATGCACAACACACACCTAGGAAGCAGAGACACTAGACAGGTAGATGGACTTATACACTCTTACAAATATTTGCTAACCTAGCTCTGCTAATCTAAAGGTCAGAAATCAAAGAGCAATCCAGAAAATCTACTCGGTTGTGGATACTCCTCCCCAGAGGCCATGGTTTTCAAGACTCTGCGAAATCAGGTTGGCAGCTTATGAAAGATGTAATCTTGCTCCCACATGTCTCATGCAAAACCACAGGAAATAACACTCATGTTCCTCACACCAGAAGTCAAGACACACATAAACAAGTGCCATATACTCCCTTACTATAAAGTGTAGTCAGGAGGCTTTGGCTTGTTGTTTGTAGTCAAACAATATGTGTGAGCAAGCCTACAGATTTTTCTTTTTCCCACCTGTAAAAGCTATTTTTCACTGTCACCATCATGGAGGTGTTTTCTTCATTCATCCCTCAAATAGCTGCTTTTCTGGACACGGTCCCCTTTCTGATGGCTAGAGTGTACATTACAATCCTTCTGCATAGGTGTTTAGTGCCAAAATGTTTCCTCTCTTATTACCTACCTATCCTTTCTTTTGACCACTTTACACTTCCCTTACACCAATATAAATGCACCAAAATGTAAAAGTAGGGTTTGATCAGAACTAATTCTGCATTAGGCTATTCACATTCTGATTTCTGCAACTGTTAGAGAAAATAAGAAAAATGAAATTGCTGAACAGAAAATGATTGAAGCCTTATTACAGCAAAAAGCAAGATTATTGTGCAGGGATGATTTTTTGGAATACATAACCCTTTCAGATTCTAAAAATGTATGTCTATTTTAGACTTTTGTAAGGCATTTGGCAAGAACTGCTTAGAAAATGATAGTGAAATTTAATGTTTGAAAAGCTTAGTTTAGGTCAGAAATGGAAACCTGTTTGAAGAGCTCATCCTATGCTTGGTAGGACAGATCCCAAATCATGCAGACAACTGGAATTAATTTCTTGCAATTTTCGTTAATGTGAACTTAGACAAGACAGCATACTGTAAACTATTAATTGGATGACACAGACAAAGCCTGAGGTCCAGTTCAATTGACTAACTCCACTACATGAGAGTTTTGCATGCTGCCTGTCCAGAGAATACCAGATTTAACAGGCAATACTCATGCTTAAAAATAATTGTTATTTTGCATGTTGTCATAATCTCTCAGTTCTGTATCCAAAAATCTAAAAGTCTTGCTATATTTCCAAGAATAAACTTGAAAGTCTCTGCATATTCAGATCAAGATTTTTCTTCTTAACAATCATGTTTTGCATCATTCTTCTTTCTCAGGATTCTCTACAAGCACTCTGGAAATCTTGAGGGCTCCCAAAGAGAAAACACAGAGAGGAAACTATTGGAAGGGACAAAATGGGAGACATAGTTCATCCATCTGGTTCATCCATATCCATTATGGAAAATATGGATTGCAGAAGACAGTCAGGGGCTACTGAAGCTTGAGAAATGAGTATGTATGTAGCAATATTGCCAAAGGATGGAGTGGGGGCCAAGAACCTAGAGCACAGGTGAACACATTAGATCTACACACAGACAGTTTTGAACTCTGGAATCCAGCAGGTCTGAGACATTTCCCCAGTCTGTTCTGCCACGCAGCAGGGAAAGGACAAGACTCATCTGCTCTGGAACAGTTCAGGAGCCTTTTCTACCTGGATATTCTTTGGGAATTATCATCACTTCAGCCTCTTCTTTAGGGTTTTTACTGCTACAGCAGACAATCAGGGCCAGATGTATTACATACAGATTATCCACTTAGTCTCATTTCAACAGTTGTTGGTATCTCTCCTCCTGCACTTCATCTAAACAAATGTATCCTCTTTTGACTGCTGTGTAAAAGCCTAACACTCAAAATCAATTTTTTTTTATAAAATAAAAGGAATCTATATTTGATGGAAGAAATGGCAAAGAAATTCACCTCTGTATTATATAAACAATTTTTTCAATGGCTACTATCTATTGATTTACTTTCTGATCTGATTTCTCTGGCTCAGAAATTCATTTCCATGCTTGGTGGGAAATATTCATTTAAACCCAAGTGTATGGTCTACATTAGGGAAATTTATCCCAAATTGTTAGTGGTTTGAGAAGTGATTTTTCATTGCAGTTTTAAAAGTAATCGGAATTGTTGTTTAGGCTTCACTGTGTTGGTATTAAGTAAGAATAGTCTGAATTTTTTGGTGCTTCATCTATGCAAGGACTTGAACTGGCTTTTAAGCAAGAATTCATGCGTCCCTATTAAGAAGTAATGACACTCCCAGGAGCTCTGAGTGGCACTGCACCTCTGAGTTCACAGCTTTCCCCATTTCTCCCAGTATTCTTGGGAATTTTATCATATTTCTCTGAAAGAAGAGGAGGTTTAAAATGATTCTGCTCTTAGACACCGTACTCATGCAACATTTGATAGGTACAGATTGCAATCATTGTAACATAGTGTAGGTACTTATGAATTTGTGTCCCGACAGATAGCTTCAACAAGTAAGCAATATAATGCATAGGCTTTCAGACTTGCTAGGTAAAATTGTCAGTACTATTGACAGTAGTATGGTTTTGCACTAGGTCTTCAAGTGAACTTCTGTTTAAGCATAACATCTGTAAACATGTAAGGTTCAAGCTTGAAAGTGTGACCTCATTTCTTTTGGTGAATACTTTTATAATACATCCTGAGTAATTTTATAGCACCATGGATGACTACTGACCACGATCAAACCGTTGTTTCTTTCAAAAAGCCTTCTATTGTAAACTCAGCAAGTTTGTGGTACTAACAGCTTCTCTATAAAAAAAATAAAATAAAATAAGGAAGCAAATGCCTTCTGTACCTTCTGTGTTATGAAAAGGACAGTCTTACAGTTTTGTTTTAACTACCCTGAAAGCACTTATGTAGTTGCATTTCAATGGGCACAGATGCAAGGTTTCTATTAAATAACAGCTGTATTTCCCGGAGGGGAAGTCCTTTTAATAGCAATAAAAAAGTTTGTAGAGTAGGCATTCAGTTCTGCTTTCTCCAGTAGATGTCACTTGCAGTACATAATAATTCATGTAAAGAAATCAGAGTATATAGAAATGCATTGCTTTCCTTGAAACATGCAAGCTAAATTAAAAAGCCATTTTAGTGCCCTGTGTATGTAGTAAGTTTGGCATTTGTTTTATTTTAACAGATGGCATTGAAATAACAAAAGGTAAAGCATTTTTTTTCCAATTGATCAGTGAGGATTATGTCTCTTTCTCCTGTAATTTGAAATAACAGAAGGAGACAAATATACTTGTTGACACATGTGAGGTCTGGGTCACATATGATCTAATATTGTATTGACAAGTAGTTTTTGGCAATTGTCAGACTTACTCTAAAGAGAAAACATATTATGTAATTATTGTTTATTTCAGAAGCATTAGCAATTTGTATTAACTTTACTACGGAAAACCTATAGAACACGTATACTCCAAGAGCAGAGCTGTTTCCTTGTATTAACAAAGGAGAACATATTTAAGGGAAACTGTCTTGTGTTATAGTTGATAAGAAATGTAAGAAATGTTCTAGGAACATTCTATATGATTTGTATAGATTTTTAATCTATTTCTTTTACTATAGCAGTAGTGTAACAACACTGTCTTCAGCCTGATCACTGTGGACTTATTTACATGGAAAAATTTCATCTGCAGGCCCTTGGTGCCTCAGGAATATACTCTACCTCCATGACCTCAAGGTCACTGCTGATAGTGGATTGTCCAGAAATAGTCACTCTGTATAACTTACATCACTTTGCTTGTCTCCAACAAGTCAAGACTCTACATTGAAGAATTTAGGTGCTGGTGGTTCATTTGCTGGATGATCACAGTGTTTGATGGTTCCTGTTGGTAGCCATTCCACCTCTGCTTTCCTTAGCAGTTTTTCCTTTCACCAAGTATGCTAGGACTGCTGTATTCATTTCCATTCCACTCTCCAATGCGTGGATGAGTTGACCAGATTTGAACTTTAGTCTTCTCCTTTTTCTTTCCTGGATTTTAATCAAAGAACCACAGAAAATGCCAACACAGGTTGTTTTACAGAGGGGAATAAAAACTAGCTATGCTGTCTCCTCATTTTATTCCTAGATCATTCCCTTATCTCCCCCAGGCAAGCACACACAAATACAATTTTGTGAGTTTTCAGAAGGAATGTCTACCCAAGAAGGCAGGTACCACAGAGATGTGGACATGAGGCTCTACTATACCTTTGTTCTCTTCCCCTTGAATAATTAAAATGTGGGTAAACCATGTCCTGCTCATGAGAGCCTTTGAGAACCCTATTATGGCAGAGTAATGGAAGTTTTGTCCCTCTTCCTCAAATAAACCTCCTGTACACCATAAATGGAAGGAGTAAAAGCCTAGAAATACAACAGAAATACATTTTTCCCCAAAATGCAACTGAATATGAATACTGCATAGGGAAACTCAAAACCAGCTACCAAAAATTTGGTCCTACTAAGAGCTACCTGCTGCCTCATTTTTTCTGCACAAGGGGTAGAAAGGAGGTGAGAGAAAGACAGGCAAAGGTGATCATGCAGAAAAAAAGGCAAGGTCTCAAAAAGAGTACTTATACTCTTGAACCTGGGAAGAGGTGTAATTAGTGTAAATCTAGATCACGCCAGGGAGCCAGCACTCCCTTTATTTGATTGGATAATTCATAACAGAGATGTGGCATTCAGGTGGTCTAATGTGAGCTGCTCTGCATTGCCTGCTTCAGGTCATATATAACATACTAGGTCTGTAGAAATTTATATCCCAAGTCACAGGCCAGAAATCAGTATTAGTAGACTTAAAGAAGGGCTTCAAAGTTACCAGCAGAGGCATGTGGATATCCAGTTTGTTGGAAAGATAGATATAAAAACCTCCACAAGCAACAAAGAAGAGAATGAAATCTGGGAATGAAGTAGAAGTTTAAAGTACTGTTTAAAATAATCAGGTTTCTGGGTACTGTAGAGACTTATGCTCTTTGTGTTAAAGCTCACTTTTTTTCATTTTCTTCACGAAAAAAGAAATTTTCCAGAAAATAAAAATAACACAATCCTTTGAAACTTTCACCTGACACAGACTTTTGGTATTCTTCTGTTGAACTGAAGAATGGTCTGTAATGACATTGATGTATTTTCATAAATAATGCAGTATCTACTCCAAGCTAACTCCATCCAGGACAACCACATTTTTTTAAGCAGCATTCAGATTACACAGAGATGGGTGCAATGTAAGTCTGAAAAGGTTAGAAGAGTATTAGTACTTATCTCCTTTGCTTATAGGCGCACCCAGTTTTGACAATAGTTTCTAAAGTAGAGAGATGATAATTTCTCATTTAGATGAAGCTGTCCTTTACTGCAGGTGCATGAGGCTATAAAAAGACAATCAAATCTTGCAGTATCATGTTATTTAAAGACAGAGCTCTGAACAGGGATTACAAATTTAATATACTGGGCATATACTGGTACCTTGCATCAGAGGATCTCACATTCTCTGATGAATTCCATGTTCCAGAACTGCAAAGTTATATATTGTGAGCTTCCTTTTATAGATTTGGAGGAATACATATGATTCACCTCTGATAAACCTGACCAGTCACAGCCAGAAGGAAATCTAAGACTGTTGATTTCAAGATCTCTGCTATGCTCAAGAGGTAACTTTCCTTTTTGCTCTTACTAAGGGGAAAGCAATTTATCTTTGCACAGATTGTGAAGGTTGAAGGCAATGTTCCTGAAATGGCAATCCAGCCTTTTACATTCCTGAGTGACTCTTTCTAACTTATCTGTTGTTTATTCATGATGAGGAATACACAGATTTAAAGAATTTATCGCAGAAACCTCTCTGAATTTAAACATGGCACATGCAGGTATCTTGATATTGTGATGGCATGAGAGACACGTCAGCTTCTGACAAGCTCATCTAGGGGATTGGGAAGGACATAAGGTTATCCCTTTCCTAAGTTATTCGACATCTGGGTTTTTCCTTCTACAGTGTTTTGACATGAGTTAATTGCCAGCTTCATTCATGTGAGTGGATGATTTTAAAGGCAGCACTGCAAGAAGTCATGTGCTTCTCCTTATAGAACTAGAGTACCCTGTAACATTTCCAAATGGATATTCCTGCTTGATTTTGCCATCAGTATTGGTAAATGTGCATATTTAGATTCATTTGCTCCAGTGAAGCTTCATCTGTCTTGCCAGAGAGTAAGGATGGCACAGGGGATGTAAAAGACATTAAAGAAGGGGAATTGGTTAGTATATTAGAGTGAGTGTTAAGTAATCAAAATACAAACCCTTAGGATAAACAAACACCCTAGAGTAATTTTAAATGGATGGATTAGTTCTGGCAGTTATGTCTTTTGGTTCTTCGTTCTCATCAACATTTGAAACCATTCCATTTCAAATATCTGCATAACTCACAAATAAGACAAGAGATCCAATACTTTATCAATGCTTACAGCCAGAAAAATTAAGAAGCTTGGAGTTAAATGGTCGGGTTGGCCATCCTTCAAGTGAACATTCTTTTAAATCTCTGTGCTCCAGCAATTTGCTTTTAGACTTGCAATTCATCTGATTCCCTCTTCTGAGAGCTAAATTCTCTGAAACAAGTAGATAATCTTCACTGGCTATGAGTTTATGACAGGACTCTCATTAGCAGGTGATTCTTCTACTGAAGTCAAATGAAGTGAGTAATTATTCTACTTTGCAGAATTGCTGTTGAGGTATTGTTGACAACTGAATTTTTTGTCATACTAAGCAACACAGTACAGGAGATTGGATACTGAAAGGAAACTATAAATTCTCCTGGGGGGGAGGAAATTAAAAAATGATATCTGGTCACTTTATAAATGTCAGGCTTCCAAGTACATGCTGAATTGCAAAAATACAGCACATTCAAAAAGAGTATTTATGTGTACCTTCTTCACTACATGTGCGATATTTTTCTCTCATGCCACAAAAACTGTAGCCACAATTTACAAGTATATGCACAATCAAATTGCTATTGATTTAGCCATGCCTTTCTTTGATGTCCCTTGCCTTAACCTCATTTATAAAGCTGTTTTGCATTATTTCAAACTGTCAATGGTTTGTGACTCATGAATATTCAAATCTAATTTGCACTTACCTTTTTTGCATGCATGCTTACTTGTGATTTGTCTCATTTGCCCTTTGTGTTCTGTTTATTTTCAGATTGTTTAGTGAAGTAAACTCTGGTTTTAAAGTAATAGCATCAAGTTAAACACAAGATGTGAAATTCTCACCTTACTAGAGTCTTACATCACTGCAACTCCATTAATTTCACTAGAATTTCTTCTGCCTAAGTGAAGAGAAAGAGGTCCATGAACTCTTTCTGGCATTTTTTCTGTGTCTCTGTGTTCAACATGAGTTAGCATGTTTCATAGCAATAGAAATGGCTTTATTTATTCAAAGGAAATATCAAGACTAAACCCTCTCATCAGAGTGTTTCAGGATTTAGGACAGTTCAGACCTCTAGATCTGAATAGAAATTAATAATTCATTCCTCTGACTTAAAAGTGTTCTCTGGCAACACTTTATTATCAGAGGAAAAAATATACTTCGACTTATTTTTGTGACTGTGGTATATCCAGTAGAATAAATCCCCCACTGAAGAATACTGGAACAATAATATACACTTTCCCAAGACACACTCCACCTAATAAGTATACTATTTGCAGCACAGTGGGTCCAAAATCCTATTCTTTGAATTCTTGTTAATGTAAAAAAAGTCTTTTATATTGTTAGATGCCTGAGGAAAGCAGAGCCAAGATCTTTGTATGGGTTTTCCCATTTATGGGCTATTATGTAATGAGAGCAATATCTCTCTCAAATATCAAGAATCCTGCTATATTTTTATTTCAGGAACAGTTATGAACATATTGGCTGCAGACAGGACCTTTTTCAATCTGAAAACAACAGCAAAAAGAAATTTACTTTTGGATAAAAAATGTAATCACTTGAGTATCAAAAGCCATTTGTCAGGAGAAGTGATCTGAAGTTAAACCCAGAGCAGGGAGGAAAAACACCAGTTGATGAATCCGTAATGTTTGAAAGCTGAAATCAACCTACACTGGCAAAACTGTTCATGTTCCTGGGTTCATGCTGAAACCCCAGTTATGAAGCAGGCACGGGGGGGTTCAGGTGGCTCTTGTTCTGATCATGTTTGTAACCACCATGTGAGCATTAAAGCAAGCAGAATTTTTCTTTGAACAAGTATTAGATGAATACATATTCTTTAAGTATCTTTTCCTTTATGCTCTTAGCAAATGGAAGAGAGACAGAATCAGGCCGTGAATGCATACCTGTACAAAAAAGCAGGCAGACACAGACAGGAACATTTCTTGGTCACTTTCATTATTCATTTAATCTCCTGTCTAAATAATTTCAACCAACCTTTTGGGAAATAGAGCAAGTGTGATAGGTGATCAGTGACACACCAAGAGTAATGAAATTAAAAGCCCAATATGAACATGTTGTGAAAGACTGGAAACTGTTTGCCTAGGCTCTTCTTGGTCAATATTTTGAAGTAAACAGAAGTAAAAATTCCGTGGTCTGATGCTGGGTTCCCCGCTGGGAATAAGAGTTCAAAGCCCAGAAAATAGAGCTGCCTTCATCCAAGAGTTCATTTTGAATTAATAGTTTTATCATCTCTTCCATAAAAGAGAAAAATATTTCAAATGTTTATTTTTAGCTTGGCACATAAATAATGGAAATTAAATTATCTGAGTATTTAGTTCTAAGCAATTCTTAAAAAAACCTTCAATATATGGATTAATATTTACATATTAGTGGAGCTTTCTTTCAGTAATGCCAGGACCATGCTTTTAAATGGCAAGTCTCAGCTGTTGTGAAGCCCAAGGTAAAGTCACGTGCCCTGAAATACCCAAGAAATTGTATTATCCAGTATGACACATGCCTAGATATGTCTTATTGTGATCATAATATAGCCTAAAGGTAAGAGTGCAGAACAACCATATCTGTGTTATTTTTCAATGCTGTTTATGTTTATCTACATCAAAGAAAAGCTTCTGTTAGAGCTATTTATACCATTGATCAGTAGAATTATTAATGGTTTATAAATGCATGAGACAAGTTTTAAATTTAGCATTTACTTTAAAAATTAAATGTATTAATACATTAACTTGATCATGTTTCATCACTGAAAAGCCAGTTCATCTTGAAAAACACTTTTGAAAAAGCAGAGTGCACCATCATGACATGAGAGACACTTAAAGTGCCACACAAAAGCCATGACTGTGAAGTACCAAAGTATGAATTAAAGGACTGATGTTTTCTTGTGCTGAGGGCTTACTGGAAGGGTGTTCACTGTTCATATTTACTATGAGTACAACCTGGAAGTTTGAGTACTTTACATGTGTAGACTTGGCATCCTGCAAAACCACCCTACTGAATCCTGTCTTGTGTCCTTCATTCACATTCTCCTTCAGTCAATGAAACTTTGGGATGCAGATTTGGACTTGAAGATACTGAAGACTGTCGGCATGAAAAACGTTGTTGATAGAGATTCCCAGCATTGAGGTGTTTTTCTATGAACTTTTGGTCCCCGTAAGAGATGAAGTCTATAGATTGGCAGCCCTTTTGGTGAGTGAGGAATAAAACAGGTAACACATGTGTCTAGTCTTTGGGACCTTTGCTGTGTAGTCATACACTGTAGGACAATTTCCTTTTTAATGTACTAGCATTAAAGTCAGTGGTGATATAGCACAGAAAAGTTTTGGGTTTTTTTGAGTTTATTGACTAACTGTGATTGGAAAAGCATGGTGAGTGGAAGTATGCAAACACAGTAAGACAGTTAGATGTACACTTTAGATATAGGGCCTGTTGTTTGAAACTAAACCCAGTTTCTGCCCTTTAACACCATTACCAAGGACAGTATACCATCTAATTCACTATATAGATTCCCAGATTCTTTTATTCTAACATGAAAAACACGGTGATGTCTGAGAAATTGTTGATCTTAGATGCTGTGCCTCTGTTTCCACTTCATCGGTCCTATGGGGACCATTTTCTCCTGTGAGAACTGGATCTTCTCTGCAGTGTTACTGTGAATCATTCTGCTCAACCTGACAAGACTCAAATGGAAGAATCAGATTTTCAAAATGATGAGCAACAGAGGGGAAAAAATAAAATTAGAACGATCATGGAGGATTCACCTTTGTAAAGTAGTATGTATAAGCAATGTAAGTTCCCTAACTTACCTTATACCTGAGTTTAACTGTCTTTCATTAGTGAGGTAATTAATGTAGCAGGAGAAGTGAAAGGAGCTGAAGAGATGACAGCAGGCGTGTGTGAGAAAGAAGTCAAGTGTAGGTCTGTAATGGTGGGCAGTGAAAAAGTGTTTTCAACATGCATTTTGTAAATGTTAAGAGAGTGTAAAAGAGTGAATACAGAGCAGTGTGAGATGTGATGTCTTTTCTACTGTTTTGTCTGCAGTTGTGTCCTGGTTATGTTATATACATATATATATATATACACACATATATATATAAAAAATATAAATGGAAGGGCAAAGTCCTGCAATCCAAGGCAACATGTCTAATCTTCTTGTGTAGCTTTTAACACTTACAGTGAGGGGTTAATGTAAAAAACCCTAAACTAAAATGATTCCTGCTTGGGTAGAAAACATATATATATATATGTTTAGACTTAAGGTTTCTTAGGGGAAATGTTGTATCCAAGGACTGCTTCATGAGCTGGAAGTGCTGTACTGAACCTCTGGGGCAAATGTTTGCATGGAATTGTTGAAAGAATTTGAGATTGGCAACGCCACCCTGCCCTTGGCTAATGAGCCTTCCCCGAGAGAATATCAAGTGCAATTACCTTTCAGGGAATAACAACATACCAAAGAACCATGGATCCTGCAGAGAAAAACGAAACACACATTCGTAGGTAGAAACTGCTATGAATCAGCATTAATTATCCAATAGAGGCAATGGGGTTGCAATAATTCTCAGTTCCCGACTCACACCATAGATCACAGCAAATGTGAACTACTTATAGGAAAAAATATTTGCAAAGTTCAGCTTGCCCTAACCCCCTCCTCTCCCCGTATGCTTCTATATTCGAGTTCTGCTTGGGTGCTGCTCTTCTGGGACAATTTTACCGACCTCGTGTTTTCTGGTGGCTGGAGAGGCGATAAAAGGGGTTGTTGGGAGAGAGAGAGGCTCCTGAAAGTCAGTGACACACTGAGGCTAATGCAACAACTCATTCGAGGTTTCACAGGTGCCGACGTAGCCGAGGACACCAAGCTTCCCTCAGAAGTGCTCAAGGAGGTCGGGCTACCGGGCAGCCGTCTGCCCTCGGCTGCAGAGCCGCGGAAACTTCGTCCCCTCCCCGCCGTGGCTGCTTGTCCCGGCAAAGGCAAAAAAGGAGGACGGTCCCTGGCCGATGGGGCTTTGCTGTCCACATTCCTAGGAAGGACAGCGGGGGAGAAGGCGGGAAAACCCCATATTTTGCGTTGAGCGGTTGGGAAAACAAGCGAAAGTGCGCGTCCAGAGCTAGAGAGATGCGGGGTGATGCCGGCCGGCCCCTTTGTGCCGGGGCGCGTCTCTCCGGGACGGCACGGCCCGCCGGCGGGGGCTGCGCGAGGGCAGCCGCGGAGCGGGTGAGCGGCGCAGAGCCCATGGTCCCCCGGAGCCCGGCAGAGGTAGCCCAGGGCTGCTCCCCGGGGAGCCGGGAAACCCAGCCGCAAACTCTTCGGACGTGAAAACGGCGCGGAGCGGGGCCGGCTGCTTTGCTGAAACCAGGCACACGTATATTGAGTTTGTCAGGGATCATAAAATGCGAATTGATTATTCAAACAGCCATTGATTATAAAAGAATGCTTACTGCAGCAATGGGAAAGGTTAAAAGGAAATTGACCCTCTGCGTACGTGACATAAAGTTATTAGGTAAATGAGATATTCATACGGGGTGTAATCAAGGTCATGTTAATTTTATTTGCGGTATTCGACTGAAATCTCGGGCTTCGTTTGGGGACAGCAAATTTTCCCCGAGGGAAATGAAACGTC
Organism: Sakesphorus luctuosus; assembly: GCA_013396695.1. Classification (NCBI taxonomy): domain Eukaryota; kingdom Metazoa; phylum Chordata; class Aves; order Passeriformes; family Thamnophilidae; genus Sakesphorus; species Sakesphorus luctuosus. The sequence goes on along the minus strand of VWZD01007182.1, from coordinate 282,998 downwards.
AGGTAGACCGTAGATGCCTTGAAAAAAAAAAACGTAAATAAAAGCCGAGTAGGGCAGCAAATTCCCTCGAAACCCCGTGTCCATGATGGGCCCGAAGGCCAGGCCCGGCCACAGCCCCGGGGCGGCGGCGGGGGACAGACCGGAGTCCGCCGAGTTGTGCCTAGGATCGGGCCTCTCCACAGGGGTCTTCTCACCTCGCTGCTCCCAAGTCCCCTCCGACCGGGGAAAACTAGGAGTGCAAGCAATGCCAAAGATCCTCGCCTCTCCCAGACAGGATGAGAATGTGCAAAAAATTAGTTTTATTTATGCACATATTTATCCCCTCTAATTATAGAAATTAATCCTCTTACTTATGACTAAAAGGTAACGTCTAAGGCGTCCCTTTGATGTTTAACAGCATCATTTGTGGCTAACATTCCAACTGATTAAGGAATAATTGTTGTTAAATGCTTTACAAGTGGATAGTGTTTAATTGAGAGGCATTCATAATTTTACGGCTTACCACAAAATGAAACGTAATTAAAAACGCAGGAACTTCCAACTGATTTTATTCCAATTATGTTTATTGTTCAGACTAATTACTGCACAAGATGGGGTACTTTTCCCCATCTCTAAATGGCACATGCTTCCCAAATACACTCTTGCAGGTTTTTCTTTCCCAGATACTGACTTGGGACGGCTTTCTTCAGCCTCCGTTCCCTCC
>VWZD01007182.1:230575-268518 GCA_013396695.1 Sakesphorus luctuosus | reverse complement strand
TCCCCGCCCCCGCCCTCCCTCCCGACTAGGCTGACTTGTAAACATGGCCAGAGGAGAGAGGGGAAACGCTGTGTGACACTGTAACCTGTGCCATCAGAACATGTGACACCCGACAGGCATGCCCGGCCCTGCTNTGTGTCCATGTCTGTGTGTCCATGCATTAAAAAAAATATACTTGTTGATTAGAGCTCTTTTTTCCCCCTCTCCCCCACCTCCTCCCCTCTCTTTGTGTGCCACTGCCCGGTAGGCACCCGTTGTTCCCCCTCTTAGCTCTGGTCTTTGAGAAGTGCGAGCTGGCGACCTGCACGCCCCGGGAGCCCGGCGTGGCCGGCGGGGACGTCTGCTCCTCCGACTCCTTCAACGAGGACATCGCCGTCTTCGCCAAACAGGTCCGGCACCTCTTCCCCCGCCCCCGACCCTCCCCAGCGCTCCCGCCGCCTCCTCAGTTCCTCGACCCACACGGACGGGTGCTGGCAAAAGTACACCCCTCCCCCTCGGCGCCCCCTCTCCGGCAGGGCAGGGGTATGCGCTGATGGCCCGGCTGGCCCTGATCCTCCCCCCTCCGCCGGCAGCCCCTCCACGCTGTCGGGCTGGCACTCCCGGCCCTCGCCCTCCAGCAATAGTGGTAGGGAAAGGTAGCTGTGGCCGAGTTTTTGAGGCAGAGGGAGAGGGAGGTAGGAAGGACACCCAAAGGAGAGGGCTCCCATGGCACCGACGGCCGGCTCGGCGCCGAGTCGGCAGCTCCTCTCGACAGCACAGTGACCCGTGGCGTTCAGCCGGATTTTGGTATGGGCCGGTTTTTTCACAGGGGTTTTCCCCCCCTTCGGGTGATCTGGTTACTGGGCTAAAAAGCGAAGCCGTAGCTCACGCTGCTTTTTCTTCTTTCAGGTCCGCGCCGAAAAGCCACTTTTTTCTTCAAATCCAGAATTGGACAATTTGGTAAGGCCTGCTCCCCCTTCCCCCTCACTGCCCTCTCGTCCTTCCCGACCCCTCTGCCAGCTGCCGGCAAGCGCCCTCCGCCGCCCGGGGCCGGGGTCGATCGGTGCGGCGGGGCAGCGGCTGCCGGCCCGGGCACCCGGGCTGCGCGGGCAGGGGAGCGGGGCGCCGGCCAGCCGGGAAGTTGCCTTCAAGGGGCTTCAAAGAACTGCACTCTTAAAGAGAGCCAGGGCAAACTCTCAAGCCCCAGTGCATTGCAAAGCTGCGTTTGAAAGCCACGGGAAGCTAAAGTGAAGGAAATAACTCCTTTAGGAGGGAAAGCTGGAGATTTCTAGTTTAATTCTTTTGGTAATGTGAATTATTTCAATATTCGAAGTGCCCAAATCCGCTTGTACAGAAGACACCAAATTATTCACACACTCACCACCCTTTCTCCTGCGAGCCTGAGGGATGGGGGGGTGGAAGCATGTGATTGACTTCTCTGCGGACCCTCAGGGATGAGGGCCGGGGTGCTGAGAAGGGGGCGAGGAGAAGAGGAAGAGGTTTTCTCCAAGATCGCGGTAATAAAACATTAATCACTGTTCCTTAGAATAAATACGATAAAAATCAAGTACTTAGGTTAAAGTTGATCAAAATTGTTGAAGCGTGACCAATAAGCTAAAATCCCGGATAATGACCGTGCACCCTGACAATCCCCTGCTCCCCCTTGCCCACTCTTTGCAGAGCTGCAAGCCCGTGCTCTTATCTCCCACGTAACCCCTTGTTTAAAACTTTCTTGCAGATGATCCAAGCAATACAAGTACTAAGGTTTCATCTTTTGGAGTTAGAAAAGGTAAGAGCCACGGAGGTGGGCTAGGGGCATGCCATTCCTTCCCTGTNTTTTGTGTGTGTGTCTAATTTCAATATTTAATATATTAAACCGCTTTCATCCTCCTTACACTTTCCCTCTGTAGAAGCTCTTTTCCCCACTCAGAAATAATATGTTTTACAAGAAGAAATGGAACTGCTCAATCCTCTCTCCAGCTCTGGCAGGCACATCAGGCACATTAAACCCAAGCAAGCACTAAATGTTTGGAGGAGGCAGGGGCCCCTGCGCGGCATGGGCAGGGGGCTGTGCCCTGGGATGAGAACGGTTTTTCCCACAACTTCGGAGAGTAGCTTCATTTTGTTGCTCCCGGCCATTTAGACCTTTGTTTTTAGCCCCGGTTCAAACTGATCCCGTCTCGAGTGACTAGTTGTACCTGTCCGGCTTGTGTGTGCTCCAGAGGTACTGCTTGGGTCCAGCTCCCAGTGTTCCGATGTTATCATCAAATCCGATTTTCTTCTGCACACCAGTTCGAGTCCACTATCTCTAACTTGTTGCTGCGGCAAGTCTCTAGAGAATAATATGTACTGCAACAATTTCTCTATTGTTTCCTTGCCTTCAACTATTGTCCCCCTTAATTAGAGTTACTTGTGGAGTAGATCAGAGGGTTGTCCTTGCTAAGAAAAAAAACAAAAAGGAAAGAAAAAGTTGCAATATGATATTTTGCCCTTATTGATACTATAATTCTTGTTATTCTTTTCAGGTTCATGAATTGTGTGATAACTTCTGCCATCGGTACATTAGTTGTTTGAAAGGAAAAATGCCAATAGACCTTGTTATTGATGAAAGGGATGGCAGCTCCAAATCAGACCACGAAGAACTCTCAGGATCTTCCACAAATTTAGCTGATCATGTGAGTCCTTCTGTTTTCTTTAAGACATTTTTAAAGACTTTAACCTACTTAGAGAGCCTGTTCCCAATTTCCTTGCTTTGCTGCTGTTGTCTATTAGTATTATGAGTACTTTAACCTCTTGCAAGTTTGGATCCCATCTTCACACTTTCTCCCCTCTTGCTTTGTAAAGTTGTAGAAATGCAAAAGGTTCCTTCAGTTTCCATCTGTAAGGCATCGACTTTGCAATGGTTTGTAAAGTTTCCTGGTCTGGGCGGCTTGGTGAGCTAGCAAACTGTCGGTTTGATGTGGGGATCAGTGCTTTCTCCTCCTCTTTGCCAACTTTGTAATCAGTGTATCAATATAAGGAAAAAGAGACAAGAAAGTTAGGGAGAAAGTTTGCTGATTTGCTTCCCCCTCCCCTCTTGTGGGGATGACAAGTGATGAGAATTATTGGCAATATCACACTGCATTAAAAAAAAATGGGGTTAGCACATTAGAGTTTCCAATGCTTTCACTTTAGAGCAACTTATTGTCAGAATATGGACTTATTGCCAAATGCCTGGAGCATCTTCATAATAAAAGACAGTAACCTTGATGAAGCAATTATTAACAATGTATTACAGAAAGCTGGAGAGAATGATGATTGAGTAACCATAGGTTAGCAGTTGATTTTAACACTTTAGGAGTTGGTGAATTCGTGTAATATGTGTAGGACTGAACGTTGGTGTGCGTGGCGAGGAGAGTGCCTTTGTTTTTCCGGGTTTTGGAGCGGCTCTTGTGATCCGTCAAAAGATGTAGATGCAGAGAGACTTAGGGATGTGAAGGGAAAGATTGCAGCTGGTACCACAGAAAAGAGAAGGAATAGCTCTGGTTAAAAAGAGTGGGTGTGAACTCCAGTTTATTTATAGGAATGCATCCCTGGGGACAAAGGGGTTTACACAGTTTTAGATTCAATTGAACTCATAATCTAAATGATACAGTCTAATATTTTAGTGGTTGAAATATTAATTTAACACCCGGTGTGAAGTTAACCATGCTTTCTGCACAGGCGCCTGCCTTTATTTCCCAGTGTGTTAAGAAGAGTAGCTGTAAGCCCAGGGAGAATGAGTTTTTTAGGATCTTTTGTTTCCTTTCAAAACTTGTTGTTTGTGTGTATATTTGATAATTACATTAGACCTGGACTGAAGCTGAATTGGGAGATAAAACAATAATAAATTCTTCTAATGTCCCCCTTCTGGCATGGCTTAGTTACGGGAAATATTTTTGGACCCGAGCCTTAGCTTTCATTTTCTCATTTGTATTCAGTAAACATTGCAGGATGAGGTTTGTGGTATGTTTTACATTTTGAATCTATTATTTGAGAGAAAAAATGTATGCAGAGCTTCCTGAAAGTTTCTCTGTTTATCAGCTATCTCACACGTAGATAATAAACTCTATGAGGCATGACACAATTTCAAAAATTTTTGTATCATGGCATTTTACAACCCTAAATTAGTGGGCACAAGTGTTCTGGAAGAGTACTAGAAAAGAAGTTGAAATGAGTGGCAACTTGAAAGATAGTGATTCTTTGAGTAAAATTTAGAAAAACAGAAAAAAAAATTATGTGTTTCTCCAGTATGGTTTCTTTACAAGTGTGTGTTTCAAGTGGAAGTGTAGAAATGGAGCATGCTTATGTTTATATTGAAGAGATTAGATAAACTAGCTTGTTTAGGGTTCTGGCAGATGGCAAATGCTCAAGCCAATTTGCAGTGCTCCATTATAATATTTAAATTCACACACAATGATAGGACAGGAGTGGAGGGGTTTAGCATTTTTATAATTTGGTAACTATTATCAACCTTAAGAAGAATCTGTGCCCCCCAAACCAAACTCAAATAAATATGACAACCCATTTATCTTGCACCGGTTAGGGTTTACCACTTCATTGGGTATTATAATTTAAAGCCTTTTATTTCCTGGAGATTTGAGCTATAACATTTTTACTTTAGCCCCCTGCTATTTGTTTTGAAAGGAAGCAATAATTTGTGCAACCAGAACACCAACTGGGAAATGAAGAGCTGTATCACATAGTTACATTTTATTCATGCGTTTTGGGAAATGTGTCTCCTTATTGGAATTTTTTTTTATATTAGCTTGTTTTCCTGACAAAAGTTTAACACTTTTATAGCTTAGTCAAACTACCATGTTTTATATTTACACTGTACAAGGATCTATCAGGAAGAAATCCACCTTTATTCACAGATAAGGAAAAGCTTTTAAAAAAATGGCTAATATAATCATGCAAGTCTATTTAAAAATGAGCTATCATTTCTGAGCATCTACCTGAAAATGTAGCAGTTCAAGCATGCAAATTTGTCCAATTTGACTCTCCAGGTTTATTTTTTTTCATTTGCCTTGATATGCATATTTAATATATAGCCTCAGGCTAGATCTCATTTGGTGAAAGTTGGTGCAGGGGAGATGATGAGCCACTTCAGAAGGACAGAGACAGCATGTTGTTCCCTCTGTTTTATGTATTGGCCTGCTATTCTGATCCACGGGTCTTCCCCTCATGGTTTTATTTGCACATGAAATACTAGGAGCATTTCAACTGATTGGCTATGAATAATGATAGCCCAAAAGAAATGTAAGTTAATTTGTTGTGTGCCAAGGTTTCTCTTGTGGAGGTGACAGTTTGTGACAGCTGTTTGACACCCCAAAAATCCATACCCCTCTATTCTTATTAAGTGGTGTAAAGCTACCCTGTATATGTTTAACATGAATGTGAGAGGTGGTAGTGGTGATAGTGGCAGTGCTGAACTAGGAACTAAGGCAGCTCTCAGCTTTATTGCTTTGCTAGACCTGAAAATAGGCATAAGGGAAAGTAACAATTGGAGGATTAACCAATATTTACCGTAAGACTTTAAAGGGGGTACTCAAATAGTGGATGCTTCCCCTTTCAAAATCTACTGCTCTGCTATTTATATCACTTAACTGGAAACCAAACCCAAAATCAACAAAGGAATGAACTCTTTGGAGATACACCTGTGCTGGGAAAAGTAGTCAGCTGTAACTGGTTGTGCTGTATGTGTTTGGTAATATAGGTATTTATCGAATTTTATTTTAGTGTGCTATGAACTGTTATGTAATATAGTTAGTGTAAAGGGTCCAGGGACTAGGTATATCAAATAGTGTAGTGCTGGCCACAAGAAGCTGAAACTTTTGTTATTACTCTGCTGTGTTTAGTAAATATAAGAGCCCATAATTAGTGTTTGAATTTTTAACACCCTCATTTTTTTTTATTGCTCTGAGGTATTAGCTGTAGATGGGAAGAAGGTAATTACAGCTATGCCCTGGCTGAACCAGATCAGTTAAGGGAGAAAAAAAATAAGAAGAGGAAAGAAACCTTTGCAGCTGCTGTTCAAGCTGAGTTTCCTAGCACAAACAATTCATTATTGTTCAACATAAACATTCTGGACCCTATCCTGCATTCTGTGTTCAGCCTAAAATATCTGTTGAGATTGCTGAAAGATCTTTTTTTCTCTCCTTTCAAGTTATTCAAATCTGAAAAAAACATAATGCTTGTAAAATTTGGAGGTTTTTAAACTTTTTTGAGCATATGATAATGTTTTATACTTCAATTACATTTCATTTGTACCTGGCTTCACCTGGTGTCACACAATTCTTCCCTTAGCACAAACCTATTTTGAAGCCTAGCAATTCTCCCATAGATATTTATGGTTCTCCCTCCACTGGCTTTTGTGGGAAGAGGATCAGGGCCCCAGTCTTTTTAATATTTGTTTATATGTTGTAGTCAATTTGCAACTCAGAGGTAATAATATACAGTTCATAATATATAAAATATAATTAAAAATGGATAGAAATATACACACGTCTCTGTTATAAAAGAAGACTGTTGACAGATCAGAAATCCAATGTCTTAGGTATAGAGGAGAAATATTAGTCTGAATGTTAAACCTTTCGGCTCCCATGAAGACGTACTTTTATTTTGTACATTTGGACATCTAAACAATTTACATTTCTTTAATATTTCTTGTCAAAGAGTGGTCTGTGCAAATTCCTGACATCTTGCTGATGAAAAAAATATGTGAATACATATCTGTTCCAGTTATATAATTAAACCTGTATGTAAGATTTCACTGAGTAACAAAGAAGTAATTGGGGATCTGATGCCACAATCTCCAAGTATGCCCCACTTTCATGGACTTCAGTGGGAGTTTTGAGAAATGCAGGATCAGATCCCAAAGATGATCTTTCTGTCTGTTGCATGTCAGAAGGAAAACCAAGTAGCTAACTGCAATGATAACATGTGAACATTCTTAAGATGTGGCTTAAGACTTAGGACGCTGAGGTGGGCAATGTGCTTTGTGAAGGGACAAGTAGCATCAGGAACTTTCCCAGACTGTAGGTAATGTGCATTTCCTCTTTTTGATGGGCCAAGATATGCTTCAGTCAACAGCTGAAGTCTCAAATTTGAGTATGCAGCTTAAATTTGAGTATTTCTATTTTAAACTGTGTTGTCTCAAACTGAACCAATAATGTATTTCACTATCTATTTAATGTGTTCCCTCTTTGGTTTGATTTATCTATCAGTTTAGATGAAGTGTAGCCACACAGAATGACAGAAGGATGATTAAAAAAACCAACAAACCCCTGATTTTTCAAGTTTCAGCTCCTTGCTGGCAGGTGGATTACACGTATGAGTTTAATCTTAATTAGAAAATACAAAGCACGCAGCTTTACAGAATGCTGCCACATTATAGGAGGGTCAAAAATTCCTCCTGTCACTTTCCTCAAATGCAAAATGAAGGTATAAGAATTAAAACTTATACATATATACACAAAGATCTGATAGATTGCAATGCCTTGTGTTTTGTTTAAACTGTGTAATTCGGGTACAAAAAATATCATATTAAGTATGCATCTGTAGAAAAATAAACCTCAGTAATGCCTGGAGTAGTCTTTTTTAGAAAACATATGTATTGTGTCAAATTAGAGTTTTTCATGGCTCATTTGCCTATTGAAAGTTTTTTCACATATTATTATTAATGCACTCCACATGGTCTCTAAGATACCATTCTGAACTTTACATACACAAAATATAGTCAGACACAGATGCACATGCAGAAACACATGTGCATGTATGTGAGACGTTTCCATGTCCTACAAAGTCTGTCATCTTTTTGTATATGGGGGTCCCTAGATACAGGTTTTGGGGGTATCAGTCATATCAGTCATATCACTGTGTTTACAGGTGTTACTTGTAAGAACAAGGTGAGCAGGATTTGGCTTGTATTTGGGGATGATAATGACATCTGTGTCAAGTAGTTCAGCTCAGATTTGCATTTGCAAAATTAATTTACCCGACCTTTGAGTCCAACCACCTTCACAAAGAATAAGCTCTATAGCCATTATAGTTTCTTTTATGAAAGCATGTTGTATTTTATTTGTTCCTTCAAGATTAATGATTTTGTCCATTTCATCCAATAAAATTATGTTGGAGCCTGATCCTGTCACAGTTGTATACTTAAAACTTCAGTTAACATCTATGAGCCAAATCCTGCTCAGCTTACTTACGTGGGCATCAGCTGGCCTGGTTGATTTTACTTCCCAGTTATAAATAAGAAGTAAATTCCTTATGGTTAATTGAGTCTTTAATATCACCATAGCAAGCAGTGTGAAATCAGAATCAGCCATAGCAGGACTACCTATACTCAAAAAAAAGTAGCCAGACTTTGCCCGGTGGCAATTTTGGGCACACAAAGAATTGTGATTTATCAGAAGATGATCCTATATAAAATATCTTTGTTACAACATCTCTGTTCAAGAAATCCTGTAGCAGGTAAAAACTCTTGTGGTTTCCAGCAGATTTTAAGCATCAACAAAAGAGTAATGTGTCAGATTGGCTTTGTGTGCTGGGAGACTCTTGTCCTTTCTGTTGTTCTTTTCTAGGTTTAGCATAATTCAATGGTGGTGCTAAATAATTTTTTTTTAAAACTTTCAAGGGAAAAAACACTGGTAAAATTGTGTTTTCTAGGGAAGGCCGTGTGTGTAAATGAGGAACAGTGGATAGCAGTGGAGTGATCTCCTGTGGCCCTGCTAGTACAAGCTTTCCCCATATTGTCTCCTGCTTTTATATTAATTACAACTTGCATTATCAGCTGCGAGTCTGTAGCCCTGCAAATAGAAAATACTGCCCCTGGAGACATAGCTTCTTGTATCTATTTTCCATCTCCTTCTATTGTGCTCTACTCGGTATTCACTGCTTTTCTCCTAGTAACACTGCTCTTTAACACAATTAGGTAAGAGCAAGAGGAGTACCATATTTGACTCCCAATTATTAAAACTACTGGGAATAGATACATATGTACTGTTCACTTTCTATGGTATCTGGCATTAGTTTAGGTCATATGTGTGTGAAATTTTTATAGTATGCATACATACACAAAACAGGCAATTGCATTTTGGCAGACATCATCCACACTCTTCAATGTGTTTCTGCAAAGTATATTGCAAAACTTGAAAGAAGAAACGAGAAGCCATGCTAGCAGTTTGTGTAATTTATCTAAAGCTATCTGTTTGATTTCTTTTTTCATTTTTTTTCCCCAGTATGATAACTTAATGCAGATCTCATTGAAACTAACAGAAAAATTGCAACAAATACTAGTGGGCTTTAGGATCTCTTCAGGTAGCTAAACTGTATTGATAAAGTGTTTCCAGTGAAAACACATTTTAGATGTGTCATTTGCTCCCCCCTCCTTTTTTTTTTCTTTTTTTTTTTCCTGTGAAGACATGCATAAAATAACTGCTTATGATTAGTCATTTGGCCAAGAATTTTTTTTGTGAGGGATGCAAGGTTGGAAAGAGTCTAGGGGAGAAAAAGAGTAATTCACTGACATGTAACAATGATCTTGGTCCAGAGAAAAAGAATACTGCATTTTTATGAGTCTGTAAACTCCATCCCTAGAATTATTTGTAATTTTTTATAATATTAAAGCCTAGCTATTTCCCTCCCTTTCAAAATTTCTCCAACATTCTACTGTCATATCAAGTAAATATCTTATCTTTTATTTTCTGTCCTTCAACAAAATTCTGCCAAATTGCTTCCTCAAGAAAACTGTGTAACAAGAAATACATTGAATTCCCAATCAATACGGTCTGCCTTTCAAAACTGGGATCTACAAACTGAGGTCAAGAACAACTCAGCCTGGTAGAGACAGCAAGTGTTTTCACCTGTGGGAAGTCTCATTCAGTTATGTTTTTGAAACAAAGGATGGACTAGCTTTTGAAATATTGCATGATAGGTTTTGGATGATGTTTTCCTTAAAACATAGCTAAGCTGTTACCAGTTAATTATTGTAATTTTCATACATGTGATAAGGAGCTCCAACAGCAGCCAAAGTAGGAAAGCCAGCAGTACACAAAATTAGCATAACTCACAAAACTGAAAAGTTTAGCCTAGGTGAACATGTTGCAATTATTACATTTTCTAAAGGAAGGTTCCAGCATGATGTTGTTGGAGAGCTAAACTCATGCTATGCTATTGTTTCTTTCCTTTTTCATGTATTTCTTCTAGCTCTTTATCTGATTACCATCCGGCAAACAGCTGACGCTAAGAGGCTGCAGAGGGCTGAAGAGCTCCTGTCTGCTGTTTGCCTTCAGCTTGAAGCTATTTGAGTGGCTTCCTAACTTAGAGATAAAAAGAGAGGCTCATAGGCACAATTGTGTTTTAATCCGGGCTGTAAAGAAACTTGCTCAGTTTTTGCATTTTATTTCTATCTGCACTTTTTGCTAACCTTATTTTCAACTTGTTTTCCTTTTTAATAACAACTGGGCTGCTTCAGCTTTCAAGACTTCTCATCTTTCTTTCTGTGTGACTCTGTAAAATTATGGTAAAGTTTGGTAATTTTTTGTTTGTTTGTTTGTTTTCTTGTTGTTTCTTCATGAAATTGGGTGGATTGCAGTATTAATAGTGATTTCTGAGACTTAATAAATACAATAACCTCAGTGAATAAAAAATACTATGGTTTGGTGACATTTTTTCCTGTTGTAATTCTGTGTGAGGAAAAATAGATCAATATTCTAGGTTTTGGAGGGGGTGGTGATTTTGTGCCCTAAGTGCGGTTGTGCTGTGTTATGTTGACAGGCTAGGCAGACTTCAGATCCTGACCTGTCTTCTGATTTTACTCACATCTTTCTGCCATGGGACCACATACATGCACGTGCACGTGTGTGTCTGTAAGGTGAAGGAAATTTGGATCCTTCTTACCCTTTGGTCACATGAGACTTTAGTGGGAACCTTTTGAAGTCATGGGCTCTTTCCTTTGTCTGTGCTGCGATCTGGGTCAGGCCCATCAGATTTATGTTACTGGGTATTGTAGCGAGCCGTTATTTGGCAGTTCTGTTCTGCCTTGCTATAGAGCATGTGGTACTAATCAGTACTAGGAGATTACTTTGAGATGTTTCAGTATATATTTTAGGACTTGGTCCCAATCACGCTTACACTGTATTTTACAGTGGGTAAATAAGTTGATTTTGTTGGTCTTAGTCCTACTACACATTGGGGTAGATGATGTCAGGATCAGTCCTGCTCAAAGAATTTATCCCAACTTGTCACTTGCTGTCTTCAGGTTCTCCTGAGGCTTTAACAGTCCAGTGTTATTTCATAATGCATATTTAAACCACAGTGAAACCTAAAAAGTGTTTGTTGTTTGTTTATTTGTTTTTGAGGGGGGATTTATTGTTTGTTTTGTTGTTGAATTATTGTAATGCACTCTATTTAAGTTGTCACATACAGGTGACAAGTAATGCAGGTCCTGCCCCTTGTCTGATCTGTTTCATGTGTTCTTGCTCTCCTTTTCTGCTAGAGGAAATTCCATCTCTTGCCTGACTTCATGTGGTGCTGATAAAGCTCTTCCTGTACAGTAGAATTCCTGTTTTCCTTTAAGCAACAGCAGGGTATTGGGAATGATCAGGAAAGGGGAGGAGGACAGGAGGAGAATACACTCAACAAAGTAGCACTAAACTGTAACATTAACTTTTCCTCACTTACCCTTTTAAATAGCAGTTCCTCTGTCCTGGTAAGACAATACTCAATAAATTAGAAAGTGTGCTTGCATTATGTGACTAAATACAGTAGTTGAGGTCTTACTTAGCCAAGTTTTGCAAACTTTGTATGTCTGTCTTCTGTGTTCCCTTTTGTAATGTTTTATGCACAGTAATGTAGAAAGAATTACATAAAAATCACTATACATGTTATTTTATAGAATCACCTGATGGTTATTCTTGACAATTCTTTTAAGTTAACTTTTAGAGAGAGAATTCTAGAAAGTCTCTTGAAATGTGTCATATCAAGGTGGTGATTGGGGTGGGGGGGGATGAGGAAGCATCTTTCCTAGTACATATAGTCTTTCAGGGAAGGCTTGGTTTTCCCCCTCACAGCTTTGAATCGGTTGGAAGATTTCCCAATATTTAAATGGGTGACAGAGAGGTTAGGGAGTGAGGACACGCTCCTCTCCCAAGCGTCTTCTCTTGTACTTCTTGAAACAGTGTCCCTCCTCTTCTCCCCTGGCAGTTCTGGTCAGTCTAGTAAAACAAAGTGTAGGAAGATAGTTTGCATACCAGCTATCCAGATCCTGAACACCTAGTACCCTAAACTGTGCAGGTCGATGCTCTTTATCCTCCACTGCCCTGTAGAGCTTATTAAGAAACTTAATTTTTTCCTCTCCTGAGGTATTATTCCGCAGCACTATTCAAACAATTAAATCCAGACTACCCTTTGGAAAGTTTAAAAAAGAAAAAAAAATCAGTCCTGTGTTTTAACAAATAAATCTTTGTATCTCCTCTGCTTGTCTTTGCTGAAGAATTATTACACTATGCAAACAGTATCGGTGTTTGGCACATTTCACAAATGCTAATGTGTATACTTCCCCCCCCCCTCCCTCTCCTCTTCTCCCGGTTTTCTTTCTGTTCTTCATTTGCTATTGGAATGGGAACCGTGGAAAAAATTCCTTGGCACTCTGACACCAGAATCCTTCATCTTGGAGAGACCACGATGATGCAACCTCAACGCACTCGGCAGGCACACCAGGGCCCTCCAGCGGGGGCCACGCTTCCCAGAGTGGAGACAACAGCAGCGAGCAAGGTAAAAGGTCAAACTTTTTCCCTGTGCAAAGTAGGCATGACTAAAATAACTCCAGCTTTTTTCGTTATATCAGTGCATCTGCCTTAGAGTAAACATGGAGTGGCAGACTTGCAGTATAATCAGCTGTAACTTAGGGAGATGGTATTTCCTTTTCTTAACCCACTTAGCTGCATTTTATTATTATTTCAAAGTGAAATATCTAATCTTCAAACAAGCTTTGTAATAACAATTGATTAGTTCTGCCAATTCCTTTACAAATTTGGTTATCTACAGTTTATTTTTGTGTGGTGTAAGTAAATATAATGACAGACATATTCTGCAGCTGCAGTGCGGTTGTTTGGGTTTAACCTGTAGTTTTAGCTAGGGAAGAGACTTCTATATGAAGTTATGAAGCTGCTAAGTTATATGAAGGAGGAGCAAAACCTGAATTGGACAGAAAAGTGTTTCTTGCAATGTTTGCTTGCACAGACTTGTTTCTACTTCTGAAAATCTGGATTTGAATGGTAAACAGAGACGAACCTGAGCTGCAAACCCACCACAATATCTATACAGTGAAACCCTCTCAAGGGTTCAGGAAGTTTGATTATCATTTCAGGGCTTTTTGTTTTATTTGCTACTGCACCTTATGTGTGGTCATCTGCATCCATGCTGACTGAGTGTCACAGACTGTCATTCTGTTATGATAGTGTTTTACATTACTCATTAGAAGAATAAGTGATTCCAGAAGGTGTAAGATCAAGCTTCCAATGCTAAAAGTTGCATAACCATAGTCTGCTGTCACTCTTGGATCTTGACTCAGAGGAGTTTTTTTTAGTTTGTTTTGTTTCGAGGGGTTTTTTTTAAGACCAAAGTATAAGGTGGACACCATACTCGTTTTTCTTGGTAAACATGGTAAGCTTTTGCTAGAGAGAGATATTACCTTTATAAAGTCTTATGATATGGTCTTGCCACGAAATGTTTCTTGTGCATCTGCAGTATTTTGCCTCTGTGTTTTCCCCCACGTGCCCAGCAGAGCCAACTGACAGGGCTGACATCCAACTAGCCATGTGGGATCCCGAAACGGGAGAGAGGAGAAGCCTTCAGGGCTAGAGCTGCTGTGATTAGTCTCATGCTGTGGACTACTTCCCACCATTGATATTTGCCACACTTAGGTGGCAGAGCAGATATGTGATTGTATGTCTGTCACATGGCCCACTGCTTGGCACAGAGCTAGATCCCCTCGTCTGTCTCACGATCTGGTGTTGTCCCCGTTGTGATTCTAAGAACTTGAAAACTTTGTTTCTGGTAGAGTGGTTTGGTTTTGTCTCCTATTTGTAAGAACTGTTTATACATTTGTAATCTTATTGCTGATATAAAGCAGTCATGGCACAGGGTGGGATCCAACTCCAACATGAGTCACAAAGATTTTTTCTATGGGATTGGAATGGAGCTGCACAAGACCCAGCATGAACCATTACAGCTTCAGCAGCTAATGATGAAAGGGAGAGCTTGACTGCTGAATAGCATATTGGTGTTTATTAGCTGGCCATAATAGCTATTTATGTCTATCAGCTGTCCATATGCTTTACTACTGATCAAATGTTTACATGGCGTATTGTGGCTAAGATGCTTGGTGTAGCAGATGATCTTTTGCATACTTAAAATTTATGTCTTTGAGTGATCTACCACAGCATCTTTATTCCATCCCTAGGTAGGAAGTTTCCTCACACCTGCATCTCCACTCTACCTCAGTAACCCCTTAGAAATCAGAAAAGTTCCTTTGTTGAGCCATGCCTGATGTGAAGAAATCCCTTGTATCAATATCCTGGGATCTTGCATTTCACTAGTCTGTTCCCTTGTCATGTAACTCAGGGTGCTTGGGTAATGTTGCTAAGCATTAGAAAAAGCAGTTGATGATGACTATACCAACTTTCCATTGGAAATGGAGGTTTCTGCTAATATGTATGACTTCAACAAACCTGTTAGACTCATTTCTGCAGAAGGGGAACAACCACTGAAGTTCCAAAGCAGTTACTAGTGCTGTCCAGTCTAGCAAGGTAAAACATTGCTAGCATGCTTCCTTTTGTGCTCAGTTGGGCTTTTTAAAAGGAAGCAGACGTCCAGTGGCAAATCACCATTCTACTCAGCTGCTGGCAGCTGAAAGATGATTCTACCAACAAAATTCCCATTGGAGATGACTCTGGATTGCTCTCCATCTCTCAGTCCTGGGAAAGACTAAAGAGAGGGAGGTCTGTCTTGAATTTTCCTTATGCTTCCTTGAAAGGGTCAGGGATTACCTCATAATTCATGAACTGGCAGTGAGTTGGTCCCAGGCCATGCCAAGATGGGTAAATGCCCTCTTGAGCTAATCTGGTGCAGTTATTTGGGTCAGCTTGGTTTCCCTGCAGTTTTGTCAAGAGCTTCCACAAATGCTGCTTCAAGTATTCCACTTGCCCCAAAGGATTTCTTGGAAATGGGAGCTCATTAGAGAGTCTTGTGTTACATTAGCAAATTACAGCCTTCTGCATTAAGGCCTGGTGGCAGTAGAGATTGATTCATGCTAGAGTCAGTCTCTTCTGGCTTTTGAGAGAACTCTTTCCAGGGGTCTCTGCTTTTGCCTTAAGTCTATGATGTGCAGCTTGTGGCTGGTTTTTTTTCTTTTTTTCTTGTTTTATTTTATTTTGGGAATCAGAGACGAGATGGAAAGGAATTATGTAAGTGATGCTATCTTTTGCAGACTTTCTCTGTATGAGGTAGATCTGTTTATTACCTGGAAGAATCCATCCATAATTCTTAAAGTTTCAACCAAATAAAAAAGGTGTAGTCATTTTGTCTGTTTATGGAGGACAGTCTCCTCATGACAGTCTATGACTGCTCTTTGGCATCAAAATGGTTAATCTAGTCCATGTTTGGTATTATTAGAAACATGCTGGTATTGAAAGAGTTAAGGAAAGGGCCTTCAGGCAGTAAATGTTGAAAGATTATCCTAATTTTATTAGTGGTGAGTGTCTATGTTGTTCTTAACGTGTCACCTCACTTGTTCAACAGAAAACTAAGCTATACAACGTATTGATCATCTGGCAAACCAAAGTATTAGTGATCTGTAATCCACCAAGCAGTTATTGACTTTATCCCAGTTCGGATTCACAAATGCAAATCAATTCTGCGTAATACTGCTTTAGAGATTAGAAGTTATGCAGTAGGTCTGATCATCTTTCCCCCTTCTCTGGAAAGAGGAAGAGTTAAATGTATCCAATAATAAAAGTAAAGCATTTTAAACATCTTACAAAGGAGAAAAAGGAGAAGCTGATTTAATGGTCTAATGAGGCCATCTTCCAGAGACTTGTTTTGTGTAGGGCTTGCTTTGACCTTTCGCTTTGCTCAGGAGCCCAACGCTTCATTTTTCACATTCTTGCAATTACGTTAACGCTTCAAGCATTTCTGACTCCAAGTCAGCTAGCAACACCAGGCATAACTCAACACTGTGAGTTTTTCTCCTCTCTGTAGATTCATTAACAGGTCACCGGGGTCCCAACTGAAATTTAAAACTGACTGGTTCTGTTGGGTTAGCTGAGTTATAGCAAGGGAGATGGCAGGAAAGGGGGTGAGAGAAGGGGAGGGGAGAGAGAAGACCCTGGGGTTTTTGCCAGGGAATATATGTGTAAAAACTCTAAGTGGAAGATTAAAAGGTGTGTAGCTTTATCATCTACCCTTTTCTTTGGAGAGGAAAAAACACATTTGAAAGTCTTCTGGGGTACTGTGTTTTCTTTATTCTTTGTGAAACAAAGTGCAAACAGCCACTGCCTTTACATAAAAGGCTAAATGACTTCTAGAATTTGGCATCAGTTTGTTCCACAGTGATGGATATGATTATCCCAGACTTTAATTCCTATTTAATTTCTTTATGGGGTATTGCAAATAATGAATATGGCAGATTATGCATGAAAACTGGGAAATAAATCTTTTTAAGGTTTAAAAACATGTGGTCTACAGGAAAGTATGTGGGAATAATTTCAGTTTCATATTTTATGGTATCAGGATTATATACCTGATTGTCGTATTCAAAGTTTGGTCACTTAAAGTGCCTGATCCAGCCAAGTCAGATGGAGGCTGTCTTCCTTCAGGACCTTTCAGGATGTCCAACATCTTTTTAGGATTAGACCTGGGTGACAAACTGGATCTTAAGTGAGAAGCCAGAGACAAGAAACTTTTTATACCTTATAGAGCAGTAAAAATATAAATGAATATCATACCTACTTTACTTTACCCACGTGAGTGACTAGTTTATTGGTGTGTGTTTTTTTTGGCTTGGTGACTTTTTTTGATGTGACCACTTGTGCTAAATGGTTTGGCCCTTTATAAATAATGTCTGAGGCTACTCTCTAGGGCAGATCTCAAAGTAGTTTTGAAGCACTTCTGTGCCAGTTTGATGTTTGTCTTACAAATCTATCCGCAATAGCTTTCTTTGGCAAAGATTCCTAATCTGATTCAGGGCAAAGTCAACTAAGATACTAGCTGAAATTACACACTGATCACAGGTGAAATCTCTGGATTGATGCTTGTTGGAAAAATTAGGTAGTATATTTTTTATTCAGCATATACAATCTTGTAATAACAATAGTATCAAATTGTTTACAAAACTAGCTGACAAACCCCAAACGCTTATCCTAGTATTGGAAACTCTACTAGAACTACATAAATCTTTGAACCAAACTGCAGTAGTCAGAAAAAGGAGAGGAATATGTTGATGTTAGTAATAATTTAAAAACCCCCCACATATTCATGCAAAGTCTCTGGAAGCTAATCCAAAAGCTAGTTCTACAACTTTTAATTCTGTAAATATGGCAAGCCTGCTGAAGCTAGTATGATATTCATCATAAGGATCCAGAACATATTTTTTCCTTTGTATTTTTACCTATAAAGTTATAGGGTATGGTTTTGTTGGAAGAGAGATGTCTTCTGTAAGAAAGAAAATTCCTGGTAGAAAAGTTCAAACATCCCGACTGTGAAAAATCAAACTTGCAAATAAATAATGCTTCACTGGAGATGCATTATTTCAGAAGGCACAGCTCTCATAAAGGTGAACAGTATGAAGTATGAAAAACTCTTAAAGAACAATGACTTTTTTGAGCTGAGAAAGATACAGGAAGTGAGTAGCCCTTATTAATTCATCTTTTCCTTTCAAGTTTGAGGGGCCTGTCCTTGTGTTGATATGTATGAGTAATTCCCATTAATGGTGATGGGAGTTACGCATGTGCACTGACAGAAGAATAGACCCCTCAGTGTTCAAAGCACATGAAATTTACATTTTTTCCATTGCTGTAATTGAGATGTTGACAAATTGGAGAATATTGATGAGCCTTTGTTTTAAGTATTTCTTGCCAAGTTTGCTTTATTTTTTCATGGTTTGAACAATGGTGTGGGTTCAGCAGCAATGAATAATAAGGGTAGAGTAAAGATAACTTTGTATTTCAATATTTTGATGTGCCAATATGAAATAAATTCTTAGGCAAATGGAATATGTTGTTTTAATCATTAGCTATGCATGAAAGAAAAATTGATGTTGACATCTTTGCTGTAAAATCGTTGTAATGGGGCCTTCCTTACAATTCATTTTTGTAAAATTCATTTTGTACATTTTGCAGCAATTGAACAATCCTTGCACTGTGAATAGGCAGAATTCCCAGAAATACTGAGACAGTTGGCCCAGTAACTGCTGAGCTCACACTGCACACCACATGAACATTAACCATGATAATGCCAGAGCCAGCTTAGATAAATGTAGTCAAATTTTAGTATTCTTCCATCCTTTCTTTCTGTCTACTGCATAAACAAATACATATTTTTTCAGTTTTTGTTTGATTGCTGGAGTCAACAAACATTTATGTCCCTACCCACTATTCAATAAGTAACATTAAAATTTCTTAGGGAATCTTCACTGGACTATACAGTTTTCTAATAATCAGGCTGATAGCAACTGCAGATTCCTCACCTTTTATTAAATTAAAGCTTGAGTGTGTGTGTGGTGTTTAAAATAGTATATTTGTATATAAGTTTCTTGCCTCACTCTTATATTTTAATCTATGTAGGTTTGTATATTTAGATGTAGATAAAAGTCTATATACACATTAGAAAACATTTACTTCCATATTTGTAGTAAGTTGTGCTGGGGTTTCAAATGCAGCCTAGTAAAACTCTGTCAATGGAATGTTTTCATAGTGCCAGTAATCTCTTTAAAATAACCCTAAATACAATATGACAGATGCCATCTGGAATAGTCTTTTGCTAGTTGCTTTCAACTTTTATTTTTTCCTACAGCTAAGTTCATCTAAAACTGGTCACTTACTGTTATGGAAAACATAGTGAACTCTTTCCTCCACTTTTGCGTGTGAATGTTTGGAGAAAATAACTACGTAATTTTACTTAGAAGATTGTTACTGTTGAGAGGTTTGCCTCTGACTACATGTTTCTGGGTATTTTTAATTGTGTGTATATATGTGAGTATATATATTTATTTTTGTGTTTGTATTTCAAAATAAAAAAAAGGTAGGATTCCCCCTTAGGCCATTCTTTCCATCTCAGATTCTACTCAGCCTAATCCAATTTGCCTCCAAATGTTAGATAACATCCCATTTGCTAAATTATAATTGTATGTTTGTTACAATATTAATGGTTTCATCATGCAACATATTCAAATAACAGTAGCAAGTGCTTAAATGTCTTCCTGTGTTGTTACAGACTAATTTCTTCCTATATATACCAATTTATTTGAAAGATCTAGTGTTGGAATCTCTGGATTTTTTTTTTTTAACTTAGTTGTGTAAAGGGATGTCTCCTGATGCCTGTTAGAGTTTAATTTAGAGTAGTAATTAAACTTGAATACTGCCTCATAAACAAAAGATAAACAATAAACCAGCCACGTTCCCTGCTGTTTCATAGCTTTCTTTCCCAGATGTTTTAGCCTGATAATTTTTACACAGTGAACTACCTAGCATGGAGTGCTATGGACAGAGGTCAAAGCCTAGCTCTTTGTAATGGTTTTATAAA
Source organism: Sakesphorus luctuosus (assembly GCA_013396695.1). Taxonomy (NCBI): domain Eukaryota; kingdom Metazoa; phylum Chordata; class Aves; order Passeriformes; family Thamnophilidae; genus Sakesphorus; species Sakesphorus luctuosus. Next base: position 248,715 of record VWZD01007182.1, on the reverse strand, counting down.
AACTTTTCATTAACGAAATACTACAGGGTTTCCTTCGTGTAGCTGATAAAATTGTCAGATACCAAAGAACACTCATTAACTGACTTTTTAATTCTCTCCGTCTTGTTCAGTAAGATGGCACTAATTAAAAAAAAAAAAAACCAACCCATAAACTTCCTTTTAACTGTTGATGACCAAGGAATGTTGATATTTTTTAATATGAGAATGCCTGAACATTACACTGGAATCCCCTCCATCATCCTAAAAAAAATAAAAATGCCCTTGCAGGAGCTGCTTTCTCCATGTTGATCCTAAGCAACTACGGAAATGTTCACAGTGGAAGGCTTTTAATTTTTCAAACTGCTCCTCAGGCTGCCGAAGCTTTTGTGTCCATCTCTGGACCGCTCCTCTGCCAGCCATGATCTTTCTAATTGCCAGGTACTGGTAGGCCGTTCAGCTGCAGAAGCCATGTTATTTTCACTGGGTGGGGTAATTACTGAAAGCTGAGAATAGCTGCACTAAAGACACAGGGATACTTTCATGATCCCATTAGCATAAGAGAGGGTAAATTATTCATGCCAAGTGAGGATTCTATGGGGAAAAGTATAGTTAATGCACATAGTTTTTAAATGTATCCCTTTCTGCTCTGAGACTAAATTCTTGTTGGATTCAGTTCTCAGACATTTATGGGAAAGCTCTAGTGGCATGTTAGACGCAGTTCATCTCTCTCTGTTTGCAGCGCTCTCAATAGAGACCATCTGGCACAGATCCAAAAGGTGATTAAACAAAATGATCAGCTCTTGTTGCTGTGTTACATGTCCAATACTCTGGATTAAAAAACATGACCCACAACAGTCAGCTAACATAATTTTTTTTTTTCTCCTCTTTCCCATTCCCCTTTAAGAATTCAGATGGTCCACAAATGTCTATGCCATCTTTGTGTCCTTATGGCCCATAATCATGAACAGGTTGTGCAAATGGCTCTTTCTGTAACACGGTCTGTTCCAGCAGCATAGAAACATTTCATATTAATTGGGTCAGTCTAATGTTCATAATGACATGGGGAAAAATTACCCAAATGTGTTCCTATAGTAAACACTTAAAATGTGCCTTTCTCCGATTAGAAAGTGAAATTAGACATCAGGCTCATGTAGATGATTTATTTCTTAGGACAGAGGAAAATCAAAGCATGACACTGTCATCTGCTTATAGTAGTTTAAAGCTCCTTCTAACCAAATAAAAAAAAAAAAAGGAGGGGGAGGGGTGAGCTGTGGTTTAACACCACAATCAGCGAATGAATTTACAGTGCTATTCAGAAGAGTACTCCCTTATCATAAACAAGCTGATAATCACACTGAATCTAACTCCCAATTAGCTCTTTCTTTGCTCAGAGAGATCAGTGTACATGTCCTCCTTAAGCCGTGATATGTTGCTGTTGAGTCAGACAGAAATGTTTGTATACCTTATGTCATATTTGGAATGTAAGAATTAATACAATATATTTACCAGAAAATCCAACTAATCAGCAAGGTAATTTTTCAAACAACTGCGTTCAACGCTTGAATTAAGGTAAAAATGCCAAGACTGTGAGGAGAGGACATATGTATCTTATCTTTTTGGGGTTGCATCAAATGCCAAGTACTAGTGTAAATTTAACAGAAACCAGACATTGTTGGAAAGTAATTAAAGAAATATTGAAATTAAACCTACCATATGAGTGAAATATTTGTAGGCCCATTTTGTTGCATGCATAACAATTTGCATGGAATTGAACAGTATTTCTTTCTCTTTTACTTCTTGAGTTGTAATTTGTTAAACAAGACACAGGAATCACCTCTCTGTATTCACCCATAGGACTGGAGGGATCTGTTTCATGCTGAGCATGTTTATAGTCCAAAATCAGTATGTTTATTTAGAGGAGAAATCTATTAAAAAAAAAAAAAAGAAAAAAGACAACTGAAATCTTCAAATCTATGCCAAGAAAAATCAAATTCCACTTTTGAAAGCTCAGAAGATCCACTGTGGCTGTCGGTTCCCCTTACTGTACAAGGTTGTTGTGGTTTAACCTCAGCTGGCAGCTCAGCCCCACACAGCCATTTGCCCATTACCTGCAGCCAGTGAGATAGGAGAGAGAATCCAAAGGCCAAAAGTAAGAAAACTCATTGGTTGAGATAAAGATAGTTTAATAGGTAAAGCAAAACAAGGAATTCATTCAGCATTTCCCCTCAGAAGGCAGTTATTCAGCCATGTCAAGAGAAGAGAGGTTCCATCATGCATGAGGGTGACTTGGGACAACAGTTGCCATCACTCTGAGCATCTTCCCTTTCCTCATTATTTCCACAGCTCTATGTGCTGAGAATGGTGCCAAGTGCTGGGGTATAGCCCTTTGGTCATTTGGGGTCACCAGTCCTGGCTATGTCCTGTCCCAAGTTCTTGTCCACCCTCAACCTTGATGTCGTGCAAGTGCTACTCAGCAACAAAAACCATGCCTGTGTTATCAACGTTGTTTCCAGCAGAGCTCAAAACATAGGCCCATGCTAGTCACTATGAAGAAAATTAACTAGCTCAGACAGAACCAACACAAAGGTGAAAGCCATAGGTAAAAGGCACTGACATGTCTAGAGTGCTCGGGACAGGAGGGCAGACTGCCCCTGCTCGGGGCAGCCTGGCAAATGAAAGGGACACACTTACCCTTATGAGGTTTAGGGCTATTACAGGGCAATTCATGTTTAGTTATCATGCTGATTTTAAATTGATTTTTTGCTGTACAGTACTTGTTGAAGGCCCTCTAAAGCATCTAACACTGGATTATGGCACTACATATTGTAGTGTGCTGGCCTATTGTCTTAGTGCCTCGTCTTTGCCTGAGAAGAGGAGTGCTAACCATTCCGTGATTGGTCCAGCTTCTGAGCAGCTTCTCTGTCTGGGGAAGCAGAACAGGTGAAAATTTGACAGCCGTGTTTCGCTGGCTCTGAATGTGATTTGATGCCTTTGTTTATAGTTATGAATTTTCAAACTATTCTGATTTTGAATTACTGTAAAATGTTGCTTTTAATATATAAAATCACTTCTCATTTAAGTAACTGATTGCAGGGTACTAATAAACCCAAATATGGTGTCTAAATATACTTTCTTAGTGCACTTTCTAGTAACAGATACTAGATGTTGTTACAGCTGGAGCTGAGGTTGTAGGAAGATTTGTATGGGCTAAAGTGCATAATGTCTCCTATTTTCTACCTTCCTATTTCTTCACTTAAGCTATTGTGTCACTCAGATAGGCTTTTCATTCACTAAAAAAATCAAGCCATCTACATGCAAGTCTTTATAAGCTGAGGATTTTTAAAATTAGACAAGTGTCTATATATTTAGGATCTCATCTTCAAATAAGTGCTTACCATTTTAACCAGTGGTATCTACTGGTTTGTGTAAATCTCTGTGCATGAAGTAGAAGATATAAATTAGTATTTAAAAAATGTTTACAGCAATACCAAAGTACACTTGAAAACACAGGTAGGAACTTATATTTGCAACTTTCTGCTGTTATGTGAGCTATAAAAAAGCAGTGTAGAAATAAAAATAGGATAATACAGAGAAATAGTGAGGGCCACCTTAAGTACCCCACTACCTGCATGTGTGATCCAAGTGTTTGGTGACTGAGAAGACATCTGTTGTTTTGGTGGCCTCCCTGTAGCTTCTCAGTTTGTTGACATGAGGTAAAGATATGTCTGTCTACCCAGAAGCAACTAACTGAAGAACTGAATCCAATAGGACCTCGTGTAAATTACGTGCCCTCTCTGACATGGGTTCTTTCCCATCTGTACAATGAGCACTAGATCCACGAATGATATGAAATGGTCGTCTGTCGTTGTGGACTGCTCTGATATTCCAGGAATGCAGGGTTGTGTAGAAATTTGGAATGCATTCTTCTATTGGCCTCCCTGAATTTTCCATCAAATAAGCTCTGCATATACTGCATTTGTAAATTATTGTACTGCTTATTTAAAACACTTCCTCTCTTTTCAACAAAGGTGAAAAATGGTGAATGAAGTAGCCTTGATTTTTTCACTTCATATTGTTTTTAATGAACGAGACTTATGAAGTGTTAAATAAAGGATGACGTGGATCACATCATCAGTTCTTTAGTGATGTTGCCATAAAGATGAGAAATCTAAAGTGCTGTTTCCAATGTTTAAAAAATTGTTGTATCACTATATATGTTGTTTATATTCTTTGTTTTATATTCCTTGTATATATTCCTTGTTTAGTGGTTTTGTCTTGGTTTAGGTTTTTCTCTCTCCTCCTGAACAACCATAGTGTAGACCAAGGAAAACTTGGATTGTCTGTTCACATTTAGGTCTCCAGGAGTCAAGGATAATGTTGGTTTTAAACAAGATTGTGCAATGCATTGTCCTTTTCTTTTTTTCTTCTTCTTCAGGAATTCCTTAGTACTCTAGAGCTATAGAACAGGTTGTGATGCTTAGTGACCTTGCACATCAATAGCTCTGTATTTTAAACATGGACATTGATTTTTCTCATCTATGACCTGCTCTGTTGCCTATGCGTTTTCAGCATATGCAAAGGCAGGGGTGGCTAAGAATGAAAGCTTATGCCATCAGAACTGGAAGCAGTATCATGAATAGTCTGCTTCTTATTTAGGTGTCTTTTGTTAACTATGAAATATATCTGTTTGAGGGGGAAAATTAATATCATTTTATGTAGTTATCTTACAGTTGTTTATTACTGCTTTTAGTCTTAATAAGTACCAATCTGGATTTAGTAGCTTGGTTTTCTGCAGAACTTAAGAATAATATTTTAAAATGTACCAACCAAGTGTCTTGATCACAGTTACAGAACTCATGAGAATTCTGTCTTTTCTTAACCGGTGGAGGACTGTCCAGAGAAGGTTTGAAGGAAGGCAGTGCGAGTCAGTTAAAAGCAGTTCTTCCTTCTCAGAAAAGAGAAGAGAAAGACACTACTCACATAAGATCCTGATCCTTCTTGCATGGAATCAGTAGGAATAGCAGGGGTGTTGCTACTTGCAGATATACAAAGTTGGGGTCAAATACATCGAAATAAATTAAAGCAAAGGAAGATTCTCTTATCTTAAAAAACAAATACATGAAAAAACACCACTGCTAGTATTTTTCACAATTTCCATAGAAACTACTGTCATTAAGACATGTAAGATCTACCAAAAAAAAAAAAAAAAAGAGACATAAAGTTCTAATACTTCCCAGTATATTTTGGAACAAAATTTCAGCATGCCCTACATTTTAGAGGACAAATATTAATAAACACTGGGCTTTTTTATTTGCACAGCAAAGTTTTGGATCACTTTTTTTCCTCTGGTCATTTTTAAATGTTAAATTGGGCTTCAGAAAAAAGTTAATTTGAGCTTTCAGTTCAGTTAATTTCTTGAAATGGTAGAAGTTTTTAATATCTATTGGAGAGAATAAACCTATGCAGTAAATTCAAATTTAACTTTAAGGAATCGGACTTCTTCTCTTTAATTGCACTCAATACAGTAATTCAGGTAGGTGTGGAGCTGGAGAAAGTAAATGATTCTCTGTTTTCTACTGTTACGTATGGGTGGTTTATAAGTGACAGCCCCAAAGCCTGGCTGTTTTTACGTTACTTGGGAAGCTGTCTTTACCCCAGCATAAGAAGCAAACACAGGGAAATTATCTGGTGGCAGAGTTGGCACAATGGCCCTGTTGACCCTATTCCCACCTACAGCTGGGGCAGTGAGCCCAGGAAAGAGCAAGACAAAGTGGTTTCCCCCTGCTTCACTGACTTCCCAGCTGCTCAGAGGCTGAAGTCTATTGCTAACTCCAGATGCTCAAACTTTCACTGAGTTGTGTCCTAAACTGCTGGCCTCGTAGCTCATGGAAAGAGCTCAAATTATTTTATGGATGGTTACCTTTGTACACCCTTGGCACTAGACATTACTCATGCACAGGCTAGGAATGGGGTCTTCTACTTTCTTGTGTAAACAGTGCATTTGCTATAACTGACAAGGATTGGTGGAGCAGCCATGAAAGCAAGAGAGGGGAATTCAACAAATTCTCTATTAATAGGTGATTCATATCATGAAACTTTTTTACAACCCCAGCATTTAATTCTTAAATCAGTAAAGAGTGTACTTTTGCTTATAATCTTGCATTATGACCACCATATTGTGGCGAGAATTGTTTAAGCAATTACATATGTTTAAATTTTCCTTGAGCCTCTCCACATACAGCTGTAAGTTGGTCATACCTAGACTAAAGATAACCCTGATGTGCAGAGAGTTCAGAAGAGTGAATATGGCAAACACGTGTATATAATATTATTGCAGGACTTCGTGCTAAGGTTTTTAAGTAATTTACAAGTGTAAAATTTGGAAACTCACATGAACCCCTTCTCTAATTTTACACTCCTGCCTGAAGAGGATGGAACATCACTTAAATAGCACAAATCAAAAATTTTCAGCTTGGATCTTCTTTTCTAATTCCTCCCACCTTAGATTTACCACTTGCTGACGATTCTCCATTCTGTGGAACTCCTGACCTTGTACATCTGTTAAAGGGGATAGTTCAGAATGAACATAACCTCCTACTCAGTAGGACCGCAGTATTCTCTGAACTCCTACTAGATGCTTGAACAAGCAGAGGGCTTAAGTGAAATCCTTTAGCTGAGCCAAAATCTGTTCTTATTTAGGGACTAATCCAAAGCCTGTTAAATCAACAGAAAGAGACTTTGGTTGACTTCAGTGAGCTTTGGATCAGGCCCTTCCTTGATAATACATCTGAAATCAATGGAGGTACATTAGGTTTCTGCCAGTGGCAAAAAAAAAAAGAAAAGGGGAGAGTGTTTGTCCTTTATTTCTATAGTACCTAAAATATTGAGGTCCTGGGGCTCAAACAGTGCCCCAAGTGCTTGACTGAGACAACATTAATTTTGACTTGATTACATTGCTTGGTGTTCATGGGTTCCAATTCATTTGAGTACATAATTCAGTTGTTTAAAACAACCATATATGCTGTGCCCCCACCTCATGCCCAAACACTATTTTTGTTTGCTAATGTTTTATATCAAGAAATTTTTTGCAAAAAGTAAAAATGGATGGTGCCAGTTTTGTTTCTGGGTTTTTTTTTTAATTTTTATGCTATCAGATGGTTAAGAAATCTGTTTTGAATGAAAAATACTCAGTCCATAGAATATGTAAAACCCAATGAACGTAACTTTTACTGTTAGTTTCCCACATTGAGAAAATTAAGGTCCATTAATTATTAAAGCCAAAAGGCCGTCACCTTTTAATTTTTTCATTAATATCTTTTATTTTTATTTCTCAGTGTTAAGCTGGAATCCAAATATAGTTTGCCATTTTTCAAAGATTTTAATGTAGTAATTAGCATTATGGAGATGGCAAATATTTTTAGGAAAGAAATGACAAAGGATTAAAATTCCTATGTATATTTCAGCATAGACTTTCCATTTTGAGAAGTGCCTACAGCAGAACCTCAGTCTGGACAAGGCTATTACATTGCCTTACTTTGTATATAGAAGACCTGTCACTGAAATTAAGAGGCTCAGAGTATGGTTAATATTGACCACCTCAGCCTTTGTAAGATTTGTTTTCAATTGACACTTTTTCTCTAGGCATAAACTACAAATATTTTCTCTAAAAATGAAGTTGGTAAGCTTTGTCTCCAGCTTATTAGTTTTTGTGTTCTTCTGAGTCCATGCACTTAAGATTAATTTTGTATATTCGGACAACATACTTTGTGGAAAAACAATGTGAAAATGTATTTGAGTAAGTAATATTTCTGGTTCATAACTTTTTTTTTGGTGGTAAATATCTTTCTAGATGCAAAGTGTTAAACTTAATTAATGTTTTGTTTTAATAGACTTATATTTATTCAGAAGTGTTTTATCCTTTTTTTGTAAAACCGTAGCTTCCATAAGTTAATAATATTACAAAAATAAATTTAGATTTAGAGGTTACCAAAATGCTTAATGCATATAGATGTCTTTCATTTTAGAGAAACAGGAATAGGCTTATCTGTGCTACCATCTCATAGGACTTAAAATTTTACTTGTTCTGTTCTTTGCTCGTGCAAGGATTTTAAAAAGAGGAAAATTACTGCAGTGTTCATACTCCAGTCCAAGAGGGATGTAACGATGCAGTTTTCCAGTTAAAAAAAGGACAGAACAAAACCTATCATGTTAGTGTTGAATATTTCTTATATTTTAATTGCTTATAGATTTTACTGTTTTCTTTCGGTTTTATAAGACCATATCTGAATTTCCCTATAGTTCACAAACTTACTTTAGACATTGTTAATAGGCAAGCATCTTGCATGGATCTATTTTCTTCTTTTTTCTCTCAGAATAATGAAATTCATCCTACTTTGTCTATGAAACACTTTCATTTATCTGTGAATTGGTTATCCTAATATTTCCTTGAGTTAGATGTTATTAACAGTTCATATTCCCAGCTCTGAGTATAGTTCGGCATAAAGTTCTGTGTAGGAGCAAGGCTTTGTGAAAGAAGGGCTTTATTGATTTTTTTTTTAAGACTTTTCATTCATGTTATTAATCTATAACTCAGGCTCAGGTAAATTTTTTTTAGTTGTTTTGTTTCCTCTTCTGAATCTGAATTTGTGCAGGCCTTTCTAATCTGGTAATTCATCAGTGATGTTCAGGGTTTGGTTTCAAACACCTCTCTGCTTTCTTGTAAACTAATCCTACAGCCCTAGGACCACCAAAGAGAATGTCATTTCAGCTAGAAGTCCACACTGTCAGAATTCAGTTTTACTGTATGCCAATTAACCCTCATTTAAGCTCTTCCAAATGGCTATCAATCTGGTTTGTTTAAAACAAATAAGCTGTTCTTTTATTTTAGAACTAGTAAAGAATTTTAGTAAAGAAATTTTCTGCATTCTAACTGACTTCATTGATGTGAATGTAAAGTATACATTAGGTCAAATTCTGACTTCAGTGGGAGTTGATGGGAGAGCACAGACTGTACATCTGAAAGCAGAATTGATTCAGTCTTGGTGTGTCTGATATCTTTATACAATTTGTCTTCATATAATCAGTCAGTACAGATTTGAGTTTGGTTCTCATGTTATTTTCATGACTGCCTAACGTGAGCTCAGAGGAACTCTCATGTTCTTAGTGAGGGGTGTGTGCACATTTTTTTCCTTGTTTATTCATATATAAACATTTTACATGTTTCCTTAGAGAATTTCCTTGTAAGGTTCAGTTATTCTTAAGAGACTGAGAACTTGTCTAGTGCACAATTTGTAAACTATGCAAAGAGCACCCTCCAGCTGAGGCAAACCCTTGAACATTCCACTTGGACCTGCCTTGCTTGCCACTCTAGTACTTTTGGATATAAAGGGTCCTAGCTCAAACTGCGGCTGTAATGAGCATGATACACTTATGCACAACCAGATGTCCAGTGGAGGATCCATGTATTGGTCTTAGTTTTAGTTTTCCATCAAACAGCTGCCTTTTATGGCATGATCAATTTTATTTAAGATCATTTGAGAAGGATATTGTTTTTGAACACTAAAAAAAAAAAGGAAGCATAACACCCTCACTCTTATGCTTATTAGCTGCTCTTTAGTCGTCTGTCTTATTTCATTGGGTTGAGATATAACCTTTGTGAACAAAGTGAAATTATTGCAGCCAAAAGAAAGTGGAGAAAGTCAGTTACATTGTGGGCAGGAATGTTGTTAAATTCAGATGAAACCATGGAATTATTACTTGTATGCATTACCTTAAAACTGAGTAAAAGCTGTATCTCACATTCAGAAGAAAGACTTGATTTACACCAGATTTCTTGTTCTTTAAATAACTGATTCAGCAGCCTTGTTCCACTCATATTTTACTTTCCACCTGCCTTTTTGTAACAGTCCTTTATACAACTTGTTTGGAATTTCTCACTTTATTTTTAGAATGCCATAGGTGGTCATGGACATTAAAAAATTTTTCTTTTTAAAGTAGTTTAGGCCTCTAACAAAGCATTAGAATATTTTCTTCTCTAACTCCTCATGCATATATTAAAAATCAACTGTTGGTTGGTTTTCTTCCTGCCTTATATGTATTTAAGGTTATGACAATAGAAGTTCTGAGATGAGCTGCCACCCCTCCTCCCCTTTTTTTTTCTTTTTAGTTTAAGTTAATAACTTTGGGGAGTGTTCTCTTAGTTACATTAAGGATCCATGAAGGTAGAGGGGGTTTGTGGTTGTGTGTTCTCTGTTTGATAGGTTTAGTTTTTTCGGTTTTGGCGTGGTTTTTTTGTTTGGTATGTTGAGGTTTTTCTAATAGCATGATAAAGCATAGTAGGACATAAACCTTTAAAAAGCTGATTTTGTAAAATATATAGGAAGGACAAATATTTATCAGGTTTTACTTGAGTCAGCCCACATCTGTTTTAAGAAACAGTAGATTTGCTGACAGGCCATGGCTTTTCTCATGTCCAGGGAAATCCATTGAATCTTGGCCTCCATTTAGGATTCCCTCCTCATGAGCAAATTCCCATGACCGCTTTTGAAGATTTAAAAGCTTTGGGTTTGTTTTAAAAGGCCTCTGAGCATAGGCAATGTTTTCATAGGCATTTAGAAACAAAAACTTGAGCTTTTAAACCTTCAAATGTTGCTGTGGGGATTCACTTGGCTTCTCAGCAGACCAAGTCTGAGATAACACCTGCAAGAAGTGTGTATCTGCGTGTGTGTATTTTGTGAAAATTGTGATGCACCATCTCAACTGACCCACAAATGTGACAGCAGTGTTTGTGTGCATGTAAATCTTATCGTTATGTTTTTCTGTCATTCCGTTTTAAGAGCGAGCTATTATTTTGTTTCTGTGGAATGACTGATTCGGGTAAAACAATTTTGGTTTTAGATTGTTTTAATTTCTACTCCTTCTGAGCCTTCTGATGGTCTTCAGAAGACAAATGGTGTTCAGAAGAACAGACTGTGCGAAAGTCCATGGTTATGTTTCATTATCTAAAGCATATTGGGTTTTTTTGCTTCAGCCTTACTCTTTTCTTCTAACAAAGAAAACATCAGATGTACAACAAAAAGTAGTTTTCTGTAAGTAGATGGGTCATACCATACATAAACCCAGGTCTGCGGTTACTAGATGAGGAAAAATGTTCAATGGAAATGAGTGGACAAATTGTCAGGCTGGTGAAGTAACAGAAGCACTTATTTGCTCTCCTTTTTATCTCCATCTCTGTGTGTCTTAAACACCTGAGGTGAAATTTTGTCAGGTTTTGGAGGGAAGGGAATTTTCAGAATTAAGTTTAAATACTAAATGAATATATTAACACTGCCTTTCTTCTGTCCTGTGCTGTTCTCAAAACACCTGTTAAAAACAACCAAGCACATATTTCGGATTGATGATACTAACTGGCAAACTTGGCACCAAATAACCTGCTGAAACTAAAATGTTGATGCAGAACATGTGCTTAACTTAACAGTCCATAACCCTGTTTTTCAAACACAAATACCTACCCTGAGGAAAGCTCATAAAACTAAGGTCTTTAAAGTTCATAGATTAGACCAATGAAGCTGTGGCTGTTTTTAAGAATGTGCATCTTCATTGACTCCTATTAATTCAAGATGGCCAAGTGTGTAAAATAAAAGACATGAAAGCACTGAAGATTTTCTTTTTTTTTTTTTTTGGAAGTGTATCTTTTAGAAAGGTTCAGTGTCTAAAGGAATGATAAGAAAAGGGATTCTTGGAGAGGCAAACATTCTGCAGCTGGGAGGAATACATATTGCAGGCAGGTATGAAAGAATCTCTCCTTGGTTTCCAAGGGTATTTAATTATTTTTAAAACATGTCATGATTAATTCTTCTAGAAATTCCCAGTATCCTTAAGATTCTATTTCTTGGGATTAGGTTGAGTAATGTGGCATATCTCTAATCGTGTTTCCCCATGTGTAACATTCCAGCCATGTCTGTCTTACTTTACTGCTAAATATATAATTTATAACCAGATAGCAATCCTGATAAGCTTGTTTGAATCCGTTCTAGAATTAAATTACTTATGTTGTATTGTGTGTGATAGCTTCAAGCTCTTTTAGAGTAACTGTCCCCAACAAAGACGAAATCTTTGTTATACTATTCATCTGGAGGCACTGGAAATTAAAAATCTGAGCTACTTTAGTAACCAGGACCTATTGTTTCTGGAGTGTTTCCTGAGAAATAAACTTTCTGCATAGGGCAAATGTGAATTTATAACAAATATGTGAACACAATTTTTCTTTTGCACTTTTTCATACAGGATGTATGTTTGTTTGATACTTTTAAATGGAAGAATTTGGAATAGGCTATATTAAGCTGAAGGGAATTTTCTTAATTGAATTTTCCTCTCTGTGTAAGTTTTCTGACAAAAAAACTTACAATCTTTCATTTCACCAAATGTGTGCTTTTTTTGCCTCTAAACTATATGCCTTACTTTTAGACACTTTGGGATATGGTGTTTTTATTTCTCTTTTGTGGGAGCAAACCAGAAGCATCTTCTTGTGCTGAATAGCCTAACAGAAAAAGAAAATAGAATACCTTAGCTGTGAATTGGCAAAGTGGGGTCAGACTGATTTTTCTCCTCGGTGTTCCTTACATTTTTTGATAACTGAAAACTCAGAGGAAAAAATAAGTTGTCTTTAACAAGGTAATTATTTAGAACAGCAACGTGTTTATGTATCTGGATGAGAACACTGCATTGTTAGCAGTGACTGCATGAATCGCATGATGCAATCTTTGACAACGGAGTGTCTGCTGAAGACATCTGTAAAGGGTGACCTTTCACCCTAAGGAAGAATGCTCTGAAGGTGGGGAATGCCACTCTCTGTCCTGGCCCACCATACACAGTGGCTGCCCACCGCTGTCCTTGCACTTGCCTGGTTATATAGTTCTTCAAGAACAAATCAGATGAGCCCAAACCAAGCAGAGTCACCTGAAGAAATGTTGAAAGCCAACTTGCTTTTTCTTTGGTGGGAAAGCAGAGGTTAAGTCAGAGAATATCAAATAAGGATTAGACCTTTAGCCTTTAAGTAGTCTTGTTATTTAATAAAACACCTGAAGATGGATTCCTAATATCTGATATGCTTGCCACCTCCTCAGATCCTTTGTTTTTGTAAATCACTTGTTACTAGTGTTGTGTGTTGTGTGTTACCCTTCAGACACACAGGTCCAAGTTATAAGCTGTAATATGTAGACAGAGAAGGCTCCAGCTGTTTCTTTTTCAGGTGGTGGGAAAGAAAGGGAGAAGGATTGGGGGGGGTTGGGGAAGAAATAATAATCATGAAGTGTTAGGGATGTTTTCAGACCGATGTATTTCTGATTTTCAGAATAAAGAAAGTCCATTGTACTGGTTGTAATCTGGGAAATTTTCTGTTATTGTGCTCTCTTTAATTTACAAGCCTGAATTTCCTGGTACAGGTGATTCTGAAAAACAGCATCATGTTGGTCATTGCTGCTTCGTGTAATTTGTTGCTGTGTTTGCAATGGTCATTCATGGACAGCCACCATCTTACTATTAGTCAACAAGAACCCACATCTGATTTGTTATAGGTGAAATGGTGGTTTCTCATCTCAAGTGGCTGTGGTGTTTTAGTTGTGTGGTTTGGGCTTATTTGTTCTTTGGATTTTGAGTTGGGTTGGTTTGGTTTTAAAGTAAAAAGCCAGATAATATAAGGATATTCAGCTGATAAAAACAAAACAGCAAATATTCTGTCCCCAAAGGTGGAGCAGTCTTGAAGAAAACAGGTTACTCCCCCCGTTCCCCTGAACACTGTTTAGTCCCACAGAATGACTGCATGCTTCAGCACAGATTTCTCTGCTAGTTGGATCCCAGGAGGCCTTGTTGAGTGCAATGCTGCTTGGGGAGTTGCAGCTGTGTAAAGTGTGTGTGTGGGGAAATGTAGTTTGTATGAATTGTTCTTTACCTTGGTTTGGGTTCAGTATGGCAGCTGCACTCCGACTTTGTGTGTGACAGCACAAAGGACAGCAAAAGTGAAAAGCAAGTCAGCAAGTAGAGAGACAAAAGCAACGATCAGCTAATACAGCTCCACATGGCCTAACTAATTTATGAGAAAAAAACTGTTCTGTTCATTGGATCAGCACTCTGAGGAGGCAGGTGGAATTGTAGGAAGTTTTCATTGAGTCTCTAGAGCAACTAAGGAAGTCACTAGAGATTCTTCTCAGTTTGAACTTTATCAGGGTCTACGCTTAATCAATATGGTATTGGAAAAAGAATTAATTACTAAAGCAGAATAAAACAGCTGCATTTTAAACTAAGGATCCATCAATTCAGTAATCTTCCAGTTACAGGCTAGGTGCCGTGAGGATCATTTTGACTTCATGTAATGAGGAACTGAGGGAGTTTCCTCATGAACAGGCTGGGAATTCACATTAGCCTATTTCAGCTATTTGTCATCAGTACAACTCATTTCTTCCCTTCTGAATTACAATTTTTATTTGATATACTGTCAAACCCACAAAATTCCCATATTCATGGAACTGAAAGCATTAATGTGGAAATCATTGTCACCATGAGAAAAAGTCTTAACCTTCCTGAGCCTCTTTATTCTATAGGTTGCGGCTCGAGTGGTTTCATGCCGGACATACCTCTATTGTGTTCATTGTGAGGGTCAGGGACCTGCCTGTTGAAGAAGCAGTAATTTGAACACAGCCTGTAAATGTTTCATCTGTAATTTCCATAATGGTGAATTTCAAGGAGGGCTGAGAAGGGTTATGGGAGATGAATTAGGTTTTTAGTGAGCTCATTAGGAAGCCAAACAGAGTTTAGACAGCAAGGCGGTGAGTGTGGCTGTAATCAGTTCTGCTCGCTTTGTTCCCTGCCTCCGGGACATTTTTTGAAAACTTCATGGCAGGGGCTGATGAGAATATACTGAGCAGAGGCTGCAATCTGATGGTTGACTTGTTGATTTGTAAACCTCTTAATTCATTTTTTGTTCAATTTAATCTTTTCTTTCTTAAGGAAAATTAGTTGAATGTTAGTCCTCTTTGCACTATTCACCTCTTAAATTATGCTCATTTTGAGGAGCTTGTTATGCCTGAATAAACATGAAATGACTTGGCATTTTCCCATAAGAGGCACACCCATTTTAATACCATGTATTTACCATTCCTGGAAATGTCTCATTAACTTCTGAAAATCTGTGAGCATGATATTTTTGGGCTACTGTAACACACCTCTTGGCAGTCACAGAAGGCAGTTTGGTTAATGCCTCATAATATCCATTTTTATTCTCAACATGAAGAAAGGCTCTCTATAGAAAATTGATGCAGTTTGCTCTGCTAATTTTCATGCTCATTCCAATTAATTTAACATGACCCAGATTTTCTTCCTCGGGCTCATCCTGACTAATTAGTAAGGCAACACCTAGAACAAGTTCTGTTTAATAACATTGAGGAACACTAGTTGTGAGTGATTTTGATGCTAATAAAGATATTCACTGATGGGACAGATATTTGATGTCAATTACAGTATGTAATTTAGAAGTCCCAATGTGCTGGATCTCTATCCTATACTCTTATAGGAAGGCTAGCAAATCACTATGGGATATAATTTTTTTCTTTTTGTTAAAAAGACTTCCAAAGCACCTAGCTATCCTCAGGGACCAATTAGTTTATTCTTGGTACAACTAGTAGTATTGTTAACTAATTCCACAGTAATAGATGGGGTGGTGCTGCTAAGGATGTACAGTCTGTGAACCCTCAATAACAAGGGCCAAAGCTTGTGTAATTTACTGAACCTTTACCACAAATGAGAAAAGCTACCATCGGAAAGAGAGAGCAGCATGGTCGAGGAGAAAAGGCTGGTTTCCTCATCTCCTTTATAGAACTTCTCTTTCCTTGCTGTTGTCCAGGTGAATCTATTTTACAAGAAATAAACAGGGTTGAAAAAGAGACCTCATTAGTGCTTTGTAACTGAATTGTGAATGCTGGTGTACTTTTCAGAAAAAGGGTCCCAGATCTTCACTCCATGTTATAAATCTTTCCTGCTCTCTGAGAGCCAGGGAGAGGTTCTTTCCATCCAAATATGCAGGGTGGTGCTCATGTAGGCATCCTCGCTGGAGGGAGGCTAGGAGCACAGGCAGGTCCCGGTCCCTTGGAGCACTTGGGAAAACGAGCTTGCTCTGTGTGCGTCATCCCCACACCAGAAAAGCAGCATGTGCAGCACGTAAAGTGAGGTCCAGAAAGTGTTTTGTCATAGAGTTCATCAGAGGTAGAAACAGGAAATGCCAAGTCTTAGTTTTTTACTTTGTCTCTCAGAACACATTCCCACATATACCACAGGAAGATAAAGACTGAATGGCAATGCTGTTCATACTTGATGATTTTGATCAGCCACAAATATAAAAAACCCATGTGATCTCTTTGCCAAAATTGCTCTGCTAAGATTTGCTTTTGCTCCTAGTAACATAAATTTAAATTTAACTAAAGGAGAAAAGAAATAAGATGCCCTTGTGTATCTATTTTGATCACAAGTACTTATGCCCAAGATCCTGCCTTCTAAGAGTATTTCAGGATGCTCTCTTTTTGATACACATTTAGAAATTAAGAAGAATTAGTAAAAACAATAGCCATACTCTGACTTGAAAAAAATGTAATGCTCAACTGAGCACACATTTATCCACTGGTATATTTGTCTTTAAAAGTGGTAATATATAATATTCCCTTATTTAACATCCCACTAATTACTATCAAGAGGAATATTAAGAACGATTTTCAAAGCAGTTTTCATTGAAAGCTGTGTTCCTTGCTTATTTGAGCAGTCTGAAAAATCCTTTCCCTAAAGTTTACTAAAGGTCAGTTTCAGAGCGAATAACAGAAAAAAGAAATAGAATATCTTGTGTTAGATAGTGCTCCTGTGCTATTAGCATCTCAATTCTTACATGCTGTATAAATCTCTGGTAAGTTTTAAAAGCTGAGATAGGAAAAAATATCTTAACCATAAAATTAATTGCTGAAATCCTTTTCTTTTTTTTTTTTTTTTTTTAGTACCGAGCCCTCTGATTGGCATCATTTCACAAAGTTTTTAAGAGGAGAGAGATGGAGAAACTGTGTGAAGTTTCTTCTAATGCATAATGCATTCAAACACTGTAGTTTCTGGATTGATGCCACTACCCAGTTCAGAAACGATTCATGTTTTCTCCTTACAGACTTACAGTAAGGAGTCAAAGATGACCATGTCTATAGTCATTCCTAGCTGGTGTCAGAACATGACAATTCTGTCGTTCTGGGTCAGTGGTGAATAACTCACTCAAATGGTGCAAAGTCAGCCAGTTCTTAATTTTTTATCTCCTCAAGAGTGCATTCAGTGACTTTATCACTGAGAAGAATGACTCCCCTGCCTAGTGTGAGCAAGATCTGGAAATTTGTTGCATCAGCACATTTAGTCTGGACTGCTCCTTGATTGGTGGAGCTTATATTTGATCTTATGGTAGACAAGTCAGCTCTCTGACTGGCTAGATGAGTCTAGGTCCGGAGGGAAACTCAGTTTTATCCATCTGAATCTGGAGGAAGGGAAGTCTCATAACTTCACAGGTTTTTCATTTTGGGTCAGGCCAACCCTATCTCCTCTGAAGGGGAGAGTTGGGGTGATGAGAGTTCTCTGGAGCTCAGCGTGTGAGTTTCTTCACTAGAAAAAGCTCAGGGACACAAACCAGTCTAAGAAGACTTTGTAGGCACTGCATGTTTGTGTTTTGTAATATTTTCTGCTACAATGAAAGACTTGAAATTAAGTTACAGTTTGTAAGGAAAAAGGCAAAACATCAGGTGTCACAGTTTGTACTGTGAACTTCTGAGCAAATAGTGTTACAACAAGTCAGTACCCTGTGGTTTAGCTATTCTTATGCTTCCTTATTTTCTAAATCCAATTTACCAAAACATTTGTCAAAAGCTTTTCCCCCGTTTCTATGAAATTGTGTGTACGTCAGGTCTTTCAATCACTTAAAGCAGTCCAAAGCATCTTATGGGACAGTTTGACAACAGAGAGAGAAGGCCAAGGCCATCCCTTCTATTTCACTTGATTTTAGTCATATTGTCCTGAAACAAATTAGTAAAACTATATGATGGGAGAATATAAGTTTCTTGTCTGCCTTTCTGAGACCATAAAGGTCTCTTTCTTTT